>SMSR01015408.1:0-17879 GCA_019453355.1 Ceratina japonica | reverse complement strand
TGTATTTTCAAGGTGCTATTTGGCATCCCGAAATCTTCTTTGTATAAGGACGAAAATTGTATTCCCGTAATCATACTTTTTTGCAATTATTGATAAATTAGAGCAAGAAACATCACAATTTTATCGAAGAATGTTAGATAAGTCACGAGTATTACCCTAGCCTCTTAAGTGATTCCAATCTGTCGAGTACAGTGAATTTAATGGTGAAAATAAAAGTATTAATGGTATTGAAAGTCGTATTTTTCCTCGGTTTGAAACGTTGAATTCTCTATCTCACTGAGAAGGCTCATGTAAAACGCCCAAATCATGACGAACGAGCTATCACAGCTGCGTATCAAGTGAGGAATAACCAGCTTTTATTAGATACTCCTAACCTATTATACGAGAAGCAAGACAAATCGTTCTTAATGAACGGTGATTTGTTATGGGCTGGAGGGGTGAAAAGAGATCGTTCTAGCGTGATACCACGTGGAAACACTTTGATAGTGGTCTACATGCACCACGTACGTAGCTGGCGTGTTAGTTTCGCCGAGAAAAAAGGAAAGAGTCGATAAAAATTGCTACGTGGCATAAACAACTCTGATCAATGAACGCAGCGGGATTCTCCAGCCGAAGCCCTCTCACGTTCCTGATTTTGCGGTCATGCTGCGAACAAGCAAAAGGAAGAAACTGGAGGACAGAAGACAATGCCAAAACACATAGTTCCAACTGTGTTCGTACTTTATCTCTGTTTACTATGAATCTTGTAAAAAAATATAAAGAATAATAATATTAACATTAGAATAATAATATTGTTAGTTGAGCTCGAGAATATAATTTTCTTATGCAATAAAAAGAAAATAGAGGACATGAGCAGTGTACATTTCACATGCTCGACCATTTTTAAATACCGAATAAATATCTGTCACCTGCACTTTTTTCTAAAGTAGACGGTTCTAAAGGGATTAATTACCAACTCTAAATTATCTCACATCCATGAGCTATGCAACCCACCCTTGCCGTGTATATCGTCTATCTCGTTCTCGAACGGTACGGACTGGTCGTTTTTGCGTCGGTACCATTTACGTTGGCGGAGAAAGGGGCGCCCGAATAATTCCAACCCTTCATTAAACGCGCAAAGCTCCACGTTCTTCCAGTCTACCGACCATGGGCCCACAGGATGGCGACGGAAATTTCTCAACTATCGAGAGCGTAACGTCACGGTGGTGTTATCGTCCACCCGATTTCGCTGATACTAATCGGAAACCGGTTTCGTGGCACTTCTTTTCGTGCCAAAACCCAGCTTCGTTTCGGCAGAATAATTTTGCAGTAGGATGACCTCGCATGAGTTGAGAACTTATCCGAAGCACGGACCAAGCAAAAAACGGCATAAGAAGCAAAAATAAAAACAAATTGTTGGATAAATGTATGTGTTAAGTAATAGAAGATCGAATTCGCTTCTTCAAAGAGTCTTTGAAAAAGTGATTTTTCAAACAAGGTTTTATAAAAAGAAAGCAATTAGATGAATGCATTGTGCCAACTGTTGAGAAATAAAACATAATGTTCTACAAGTCATTGACAATTGATGTAACATTCCAAGCAGTGTTCGTCCATTAAATCCGTCCCTCAATTGTCGACGAAAGGGCAGAGAGCAGGGAGGCGTAAACTAAATTCTCATCAGCATATTGACGTAGCCTTCGGTCTCGTGCGATTGCTACCCGAAACCCCTTGATGAATGTCCCCAATACGTAATTACACAGTCCGGCCGTAAATTATTGTCACTATGGGATTTATTTTAGGAGAATAAATGAACAGACTGAAATTTCGTCAGACCTCAAAGACACAAATCTAGGTTGTTATAATTAAGTTCAATTAAGAACAAAGTAATTTTCAATTTAAGAATAATCCTATGTCTCAAGGGAGGGGAGACAACTTTGCACAAACTTTCATAGTCTACCAATTGTTTATAATGCAAAACAAGCATTAATTTCTGAATGTCTACAGAGTAAAATTGATTGATTGAAGAAAAATAAACTTCTGACGAACTATTCATACTGGATAATTTTAATTATGCCATACGTTATCAAGGTCACTCTCCTCGGTAATCTGTAAAGTCTATTATTGTTTATTAAAAGGATGTTGCAGTTATCACTTTGTTTATTCTAATCCCATTGTTTTTGTAGCTACTCTTTTCTTATAGAGACGCGTAAATTTGCATACCATAACGAAAGCGGGTTTAAGGCCCAGCAATGTTCGTGTGCCTCTGTTGCCATTTTCTCACACTGGACATTATCTGAAGCGAATGAACCTCTTGAACGATGTAACAATCGTCAAGAAGTAAACTGTATGGTGGAAATGACAAGTGTTTAGGGGAGCAAATAGTTGTTTGCGATATGAAGTTCTGTTTCAGGTGAGATATGGTCTGAATGAGCCATGCGGGTGCAGTGTATGTCGAGTTTCCGAAATTGTAAGATACGTGCGTCATAATTGCGACAGCTTTTGGAGAATATCATCAATTAACAGATTAATTAAATATTTCTATATATATATGTATATATTGTATGTATAATAGAATAGCATTTACATCTACAGAAATAATTGCGTAAGTACGACAAATAATTAAGAGACAATCGAATTAATAATTAGCATTATTTACGTTGACACGAGGGAACCACGCGTGCGCCGTTTATTTACACAGAAATTTTGCAACGAACGTGTAGTATTAACAGCTGTCACCATTCACTGTTTTCGTCCCCATGCAAACCGCAAAACAAATTTCGTAACATCGAAATTTTGTACCGCAGCATACTAATTAATAACGCGCGTCCATTACTCCGAGACACGAAAATAGAAACTGTTACACCTACCGCACGTGTGTCTACAAAATTTATTAACGAGAAACTTCCGCGTAAATTCTCCCTGGTGACAGTGTGCGACTTTCACAATAGTTCACGCACAAACTAACAACAACGAATGTTATAACAAATGATACGATGTTGCCATGTATGTATTTTTGAATTTAACCCAATGAAATAATAGATATACTAAATCGTCATTGCGAAAACTTTTTTAGATGTATGAGTTTCCGTAATTTTTCGCTCGATGCTATTTCTTGTAAATGCTGATTTTGTTTGTATGCATACTTTCACGATTAATTTTCACCCGATGAGTTAAGCGTTTAGAAGAAATTCCTGTCTCTGTCGCCTATAAAAACTGAGCCGAGGGATGAGATACAGTTGCTGAGGCTCTATTGGGTCAAATTTAATATAATTTGCTGACAGTGTGTTTTCTGCAAGAACGTTGGTAGATTATAGCCTTCACGTCGTGAAGAGCAACAGCAAAAAGATATTGTCAGTTACACATATGTAAATCTTGAGAGCTATAGAAAACTTTTTATAGAAAATTGTTATGAAATCTTCTATGTAAAGCAATAAATCTCACTTAAACTGCACAAAAATTTCGATAGAAGAGGACACAGTCACGTCCATTAATTACTGTGTTGTTATCCCTATGATTAATTTTATCTACGTGCTTGTATGCCATCCTCTTTATTGTACCATTTTATATCAGTTCGTCCTGTGTCAAAATTAGCATAAAACTCGCGTTAACGGTACGGTGAATCTTAGATGCGTATAATTGTAATAGATTCATGTTAACTTATTTGAAACGTGTCCGTTTCATAATTTAATGAAATCTTCGTGTAGAAAGTGACTATGTGCTTAATAAGAAACGTCCGTATGATTCTATTCCCGCAACCTCTCTCAATGTCGGGCTTAATTAATGTACTTTTATCTTCGCTACGGCTGGCAGATACGTAACTGGCTTTGTGTGGTGCACTCGTCGCGTCGCGTCGGTTCCTTTAACTTGGTCAACTGTCTTAATGGTCCATGGGGTCCCTCAGAATAAAAATTCATTATCTAAGTGCATCAAGCACACTCGCCAACATACCTCCCAAGAGCTGTCATACGACGAAGAATCCTTTCTTTCCTATTTCTCCAGAGATCATTCTTCATCTTCTGGTTCGCTTTCGCAGATTTATTTATCTGCCATCACCGACATAAAGGAAAGAATTCAGATACAACTTTGAATCAGTAGGAACGTTTCCTGTAACAGTTTTAGTGTTTTGATTTAAAGAAATAAGGAGAGCAGGAGTCTTTTCTAAAGTAATTACGATTTTTTGTGAAAAAAAAAATTTTTTTTATTCTTCAAGATAGGTACTTGTTTATACATAAATATGATTGTGAACCAATCTAATATGAATAAAGATTAATATTTTAGTAATTGCGGTGACAATTCACTCGTTTATAAAATTGATCCATTAATATTCGTGGTAGCATCGACAATTTTTTTTATTTTGAGCGCAATCATAAATCTGACTGAGCGAAACGGGGAAAGTCACGGTAAAAAGGTGCGGACGAAAAAGGCTGTTCCCAGGGGAAGACTCGGCATTTATTTGGCATTCACCCTCGCGACCCTTTATAAAGTTGCATTTCAATTCGTCGAGGAGGAGAAAACGAGTAAAAGGAATCGGGGACGACCTGGGCGAACGTATGCAGAGAAGCGTCGAAAAATATCCGTCAACGTGGCTCGAATGGCGAACTGGTGTTCAATCTTATTTCGGTTTATCTCCATAAATCCCCGTTAAAATTGAACGCGGCGCAGATCTGTGCTCGGCCGATCGCCACGAAAATTCCCATCTTGCCGAAATTGACTCTGGGAGGGAGCGCGAGAATAAGGAATGAAAATCTCGAGAGGAGAACCGCACCCTGAGGAAAATCGCGAGGAAATATTTCGACGTGCGAGATAGGGCGGGCTGTTACTCTGACCGCGTTTATGGACAGCCTCTTCTTGATTATAATTTCAAATCAGCCGCTCGTTGAAAAGTTTCCCACGAACAAGATTACTACGTTATCGTGGCCCGACTCTTGCGAAACTGCGGATGAACATTAGGACGTCGCGTCGCGTGGGATAGTCACAGTGTCATTACAGACTTGATATTTAAATGATGCTCGTCACGAAATTCAACGACAGGGAAACATCGCTTTTTTGGTTTGACATCGTATTATCCCAATTCCACGCGACGACGCGACGTATCCATTATAAAAGAAATTAAAACTCAATCTAAAAAACATTTGCGCATATCATTTTAACTTCGATTTAGTCAGTGTAATATAACTTCTCTAGAATATAATGAATTCTCGTCAACCACAAAAATTGAAGTTATTTTTAAAACAATACTCCGTTTTAATTAAATTTCCAATCTCTAAGAAGAAACCAAGTTGATTCGCAGTCCTTGCTGCAATTTCTGCCGCTCCTCTTAACTTGTTTGAGTAAGCAATGAGACAAAAAATAGTCTCCTTCGTCTTTCATAGAAACTTATCTTTCCTGGAGAAATTCACTTCTATGGTTACACAATTTCTGCTTTCTCAGTATGTACTTATCCGTTTCCTTTGTCACTTAATCAGTGATATTACTTTTTCACGTCGTATTTATCATTCGCAAAAAATAAGTATCGCAAAGCCAAGTCACAGTATTTGATAAAGTTCTCTTTAGACGGAGTTAATGAAATATATGCTGCCTTCAACGAAATCTTGGTCTTCTCGGATCTCTGTTCTTAGGTAATAACAGTAAGATGAAGAGCCAAGCGAGAGTGGAAGGGAAATCTCGTGAAAAATAAACGATATCTTTGCCTTCCACTTGCAACTGTCCACGAAGACAGCTCACACTTGACCCCTGGCTTCTCATCCTTGTCCAGGTGAAAAATTGCCCTTTTCAGTCACTGGAATCTTCCTTCTTACGCGGCAAGGTAGAAATTCTTTGCGGCGATCCCTCTTTCTATATATCTTCGCCGGGACGATCAATCTTTTTTACCAACACTATCGAAAAACGTATCTATCGTGGATATGGAGCTTTTAACCTAATTGATGAATATATTCCTGTTAAATGAGATATGGTATTGCATTCGCCACGAATTTGAATAAAGTCAGCAAATACGCTTTAGAAAATATGGACGTTGATACAGCGTGAACATTGTTTATGCAATAATATTTTGAACGGCTCGTTGGATAGCAGGCATTTACTGAATTGATACAATAGAAGCATTCGTAAATGTTAAACTAATAGTAGTGTGCAACGTGCTGACAATACGTCGCCGAAAATCGCTTTATCTACGAAGGCGACATTCATGATTGATCGAAGCTGTTTAATTTGTGGTATTCCATCGATTCTGCGAGCGAGTGCACATGCCCGTTTCGACTCAATGGTCTTTTAAAATCAGGCCTTTGTCTGTTCGGTCGATGAATATTAACGATTGATCACGCTTAAATTATTTTGCGTCGCGTTACCCATTCCATACCACGTCAGATTGATTATTTTTTTAACTCATCTGCTATCCTATATTATTTTTGACCTATTGTTCTCAAACATTTAAGTAGTACATTATAAGAATGAACCACGTAAACTTCTTTGCAAATCTTGTAAACTTAACTTTCCGATTCGTAAATCGAATCGAAGTCTGATAGTTTCAAACATTATTTCCATTGTTTCCTAAACTGCCAGAACTTCGCAGGAGATTTAACGATCATTAAACGCTTTAAACTTTAGATCCCAGCAAACTTTCCTATCAAAAACAATTCTTGATTGCCTGCAGCGCTCGAATAGCGAATTCTCGAACCAGGGAAACTGCTCAGCTTCGTTTTCTACGATCGGGATCTAAAGTAGGGACGTTGGGGATCGTAACGATTCCATGAATCTAAACGCGAATCACCGTATGTACGATACTTTCAACGAGATAACCTCGGACGAAGGTCAAGATACGTGCGAATAAATCCCCTTGATATATCGAATCGATAAGGCCCGCAATGAGGCAACGAGATCGCGAATCGCTGGCTAACATCGTGTGTGATAACTTGCCATTGCATTCTGCTCGAGCCAATTCACTAGTGAGAATTGACTATTGCTTTTCTTCTTCACTATTTTATTGACACTATGAGCCCGTTCAGACGATGTGGATTTTGACCGAGTCAGCAATTTTTCCGAGTTAATAACAGAAAGAATCATTCACATATTTTCGTATTTGTACGCATATTGATTAATTTCTAGTGTTTAAAATACGAATGTACTATAATATTGTTACTATTACAATAAATCCCGTGGCAGCGTATACATAAAATTAGTAACTAACTTTAATGATCGATCGGAATAATAAAAAAAAATTATTTGGTGTTTCAGTATTCAATAGCCCGATGTACAATAGTTTCTGGTTTAGTACTCATGCTTTCTGCTGAAATTTTAATGCATGAATTATAGAGTAGCGGCCGTCGGCATATGCATATGACGGAAGGTCCTGCAAATTGCATGGACTGCTTTGTTAGACTATGAAATTGCGTAGTTTATCTGTAGAAGGTAAGTCATAGGTAAAAATGATTCGAACAGATAAAAGATATTAATCTGGAATTCATCTGTTATGTATACGTAGATTTTTAGTCACAGTGATGTGTGTTTAGAACCAGTAGCCAGTAGATAAGGAAGCAATTAGTTTATACTAATACGCACATGATACGTGCGGCTAGTATTCAATGTAGTACCGCGATAATCTTTTGTAAATAACTCGATAACTTAAGAAGTTCGCCTATATTGTACAGCTTGGGACGGTGAAGTTTAACAATTTCCTGCGTTTGTGTGCGTCCCCTAGGAGGACACATTGAAATTTCGTTATATATGGTACATACACATTGAAATATCAATGTGTCCCGCTAGGAGATGCACACATACGCAGGGTCAGGCTAAACTTCACTGTCCCAGGCTATATGTATCGAAAAAAATTTCACAGACAACATATTTAAACACCATCGAAATCGAAAATGGATCTGCTCTATTAAATCGGACATATACCGAAAAGGATGTAAAATCGAATAACTTTCAACGTTGCAGATAACTTTCCGCTTACGAAGGTCGTCGTCAATCGGTTTCACGTAATCTTGATCCTATTTTTATACCGAGGATTTATCAGAATCACCGTGCGATCAGCGATTCGGAGGATTACCGAAGGTCCGCGGGGTCTACCGAATCGTCGAATCCCACGGTTCCTTGATGCCGAGCAGCGATACACGGAAACGTTGGAATCTGAAAGGGAAATTAGAAGCTACGTGATCATAGACGGTGCGGCGTACCGCGGCTTTCTCATAACGACAGTAACGTCGCGCGTCGACGCGATAATGGAGGGATGTTCGCGCGTGTTGAATGCGACTCAGAAGATTAACTGTTGCGCGAGCACTTGCCACGTTCGGTTCCCAAGATTAATACCCGCGCGAGTGTGCGGGGTGAATATAGTCGGACGACCGAGCCCGAGATTTCAAACGACTTAGTTGTAATTTCGTGATTCAAGCCCTGCGACGGTACGCGCTTATGAGATTACCTTCGATCGTCGCTGTTCGATGCTGCCTTACGTTCTCCATGGACAGCAGTTTTAGTATGCCGTACATAGAAATGTTAATTCTTTTGAGTCGTGTCCCAATTTCATCATGCGCTTCATCTCTGAGATTATATCCTCTTTGATGTGAAAATCTTTCCAATTACTGGACGAATTAATCATTCTCTTTTAGTAGTATGAATTCATTTTATAATATATGATTCTTAGGTACAAATCTTGACGTCAAACGGAACAGAAAACTTATTAATGTAAACACTTAATCATTCATGAAATTTATAATTTATATCGGATCGAGTTAGGAAAATTCTAATGAACAAACGACAGGTCACGTGTATTCTGTCAAAATGCATCTTTCCGTTGTTGCGGATAGTTTTTCCAAACTGTCGTAATATATTCATTATTATTCCTTTTTATCAATCTTTTTCTTTAATCTTTTCCTTTCGTCTGCAAGTCAAAAAACTGAAGAAGGATAGAAAATTTACGTAATTTAGTGCTGTTTATTATTCTGGATTAAATTGCAAAAAATTGTAATCTAATGAATTTCGTAAGCAATCGAAAACTTTCCTAATAATTTTAGAGGAATTAAACATTTTTATTGAATGTTACATAAGGCGTGACATATACTACAGTGTGAAAAAATGCTATAAGTTTAAAAATTCCAATATAGTGTGCAGTAACAGATATTCAATAATGTTGAATATGGATTAATTCTCTGAGCTACGTGACGATATTTCATAAAAGTCCATTACGTTTCATTTAAATGTGTAATGCATACTGCATCATTTCTGATTGCGACATCCAATACATCATACGGTCCCGGTAATGGGAAGTACCAGTGTACCTAAAAATATTGAAAATCCGTACATCACTGGTACGCTAAATCAAAAACAGTCGAGGAAAATCATGTATTTCTGTCATTCTCAAAAAATTTTTCCACCGCAAGAGAATTCCACTTTACATTCTTTAATGCATATTAAATTATTTGAAAATAATTCTATCCTCCTACGTGTTTTAAAATCTACGAATGACCTACTTTTCTAAACGATTATCGATACCAACAACGGAGGATTTGCGATTACGTGCAGAACACGATATAGTAACTTCGGAAAACTCGGGATTATAACGCAATAGAAATTCGATCGATAGGTGAAGCTCAACTGGTACGGCACAGATCTAATATCTTCCGATCCGAACCACATCATTAGATTATGTTCGCACGATAATTAACAATCCCACGTGCAATTTCCCGCTCGTGTTAATTCACTCAAATCGTTTTATTATCGGACCGACCTTACGTCATTTTCTCGACACTTTTCACGTGAACGTCACAAATTATCGCCACTCGAGCCTGTGTACGCGGTGACCTTTCCGCTGTGCTTCTGTGATTGCCTTTGTTTTTACAATTAAATGAACGGAGGCAAGGATACGATCGTAGCAGATTCGCGAGGCAAAAGGTTACCGTATGCATGAGCTTTGAACTGACCTATTTCTATAATATCCTCTCGACATTCGAGCTCATTCAACTTGAAACTTTGTGTAGTTAAATTAAGATTTTATAAACCTCATGTAAAAATGGCAAGTCATTTTACTGTTTGGTTTTCAAATAATAATTATTCGAAGTTGGATGCAACTACATGAGATATATGTATAATAGAGATTCGTGCCCAGTTAAAAAATTGCACAATAAGTAGATATTTAGTTTTCTGAAAAGCTGCGACAATTTATAAAGAAGGAGCAGAATTTCCGTTAGTACTTTTAGAAGATCAAGTACCTTATTTCAAAGTATTTAAAGACAAGGCGAGTTTTCTTAAAAGGGGTGTAACGCGTGGTAAAACAAGTACCCTTGGTAAAAGAGTTTGCAAAAAATTTAGCAAAAGCGTTCGTGGAAGGAACCGCTTTAAAGTAAGAGCTTAACGCGTTTAATCTTGGAACATGTACTACCACCATAAAACCCAACTCTCCTCATAGTAGAATACATTGTATCGTCTCTCGAAAATTAATAATAACTGCTTTCCGTGTAAAATGTGCAATGTTCAACGCATGTAAATAGAAATACAGATAAAAATATAATTACTTTTATGTCAGGTAATGAGATGACTTAGAAGGAAATATAATGCTCCATTCTGTCGCCAACGTCCATTTAAAAAAAGAGTCAGAGAAAAGTATACATAGAATGAATGGGGGGTAGTTTCAAGACAGGTCGATGGAAACGAGGAAAAAGCTCTCGGAGGTGGAGGAAAGGAAACAGGACCCGTGCAGCGCATTAATGATGCTACTTTCCCGATGATTCAAACCCGTCAATCAATATGTTCGTCGTCGCTAGATGTCCGTTATCAAATTGCACTCGTCATTTCTGAGGATCTCGTTGTTTGACTCGCATTGAATTTCCAGTGGGGTCTCGTTATCTTCCTTGTCTCGTCTCACCCTTCACATTCGAATCTTTTTCGCTGAACCAACGCAAAATGAAGCACTCCTGTAAAAAATATCTAGCTTAGTTAAATTTATCCAAATATATATTTTTTAGAGATCATTCTTCATTCTTGTTAACCGTATAATGTACAGCAAAGAACAATTCTTAATCAGCTCCGGCTTATGTGTGCGTCTCCTAGCAGGACACATTGAAATTTCAATACATACATACTATATACATACAGACATAAACCGGAGCTGGCTAAGAATAATTGTTCGTAGCTGTACAATTAATATTTCAAATGTACATGTGACTGCCATGTCGTCCAAATTCAGGTGACCCATAATGTTTTCAATGGGCTGTATTACATATCATGGGCTGATTAGGGTGTTGGATATACTGGCTGTTATTTGACTGTAGTATTTTTAAAGATCGTTAACAGGATACAATAGAATAAAATATGAAAATATATTACTATAAACTGTTTCATTAAAAACTGTATTTTGTTTGACAGATCAAAGTGTTAAAATAAAATAGGTTTTACGTCAGGAGATAGATAACTCCTAATGGGATCCGGATATGAGAAATGGGTTTCAGTAAATTCTGACACTTGAACTTTTCACAAGAACTTTTTACAAGAAGTTTTTTAGGTGACTAGACTTCGCCAAAATTCCCGTGTTGCGTCCTGGAACGTCCTCATCAGTCACATCAACGCTCTTTGTCGTAGGTTTCTGTTTTTGAAAGAATTGTATGTGGAATGGTTGATGTTTTCGTATAACAAAATTATCCAATATTCGTTTCTATGTAAAAGTATACAGTTATATGCTTGCACAAGAAGTGGAATTTTATTTTTTACTCGCGATTTCGATGAGTTCAAAAGTACTAAAGTCAGATCGGTCAGTTTTAAAGCAGTTGTTCGATTTTAAAACTGTACGAATACTTTTCCCAATCACTGTGTATTAATGCTTTTTGTAGTGTCGCATTAATTGCTTCAATCAAATCCAATAACGATAAAATCAAATTTTAGACTTTGAGGGAAACGAAATTTAGTATCTATGTTTTCATCAATTAAACGGGGACACACTAATTGGTTTGCTTTCACCACCCGGGATTATTTGAACACACAAACAGAGGGTAAATGAGCAAACACGTAAAACGGTTATTCCAAGAGGAATATACATACAGATTTCAAAATAGTTTGCTCATCGTTTTTAAATGCTTGAAAGCTTTTTCAGTGACCAGAATCGACAAGTCCCATCGATTTTCTCGGGAACTCGAGGGCTAACTCGTTTGTAAGCTGATTATGAAAGTACTAACGAGCGACAAATTTTTATCTTCTATCCGTACTTCAGAAGTGGTGTTAGTCACTGACGTAGTTACCACGTAGTTAAACGTATTTGGTATAAGAAGATTCGAAAATTCAGTCTGAAGGAAGGAATTTGGTAGAAATTCGTTCCCATCTTTCTATTATACCGTAATTAACTTTCGTTTTCTAGAGTTAGGACAAATATATTCTAACTACGTAACACATCGGAACATAAAGTAGAAAAGACCTATAGCAAAAAAAAATGACATTTACGCGTTTCTACATTATTAATTTAAATTATTTGTTAAGTGGATGGGACGTTGAAGTTGAAGTTCAAGTACTTCAAACTTTAAAGTGGATAGTGAAAGAAATTGTGATTCTTTGAAATCAATTTGGAACCATCGACAGATTCCAATTTCTCTCGTATTTTTGTGATAATCAAGATCAGAATTGAAAGTATGCCAATGAGGCTTCTCTAAAATATTCCCCCGATTTCATTCAAATGCATTTACACAACGTCTAGAAATTACAATTTCATAATCTTACAAAGTCAACATAAAAATTCAATTATTATTGCAAAGGAGGAATATCATACAATTGCGCTTTCGGTACATCGATCACTGAAAATCTCGTCTTATTAAATATATACGTCGACTGGACAGAATGAAGGATGCCTTGGTACTAACACACTTCACCGATTAGAGAGCAACAGATTACGAAATAATGGAAGTACTCACGCGTGTACCGGAAGTATCCGTAAACTGAAACAAGCATTTTTATCAAACTAAATCAGTGTATAACCAACGCTTTTAACCGGAGCTTCAATCTACGGAGATTGGAAACCCAACCGTGAGAGAGAAACGAAAATCGTGTATATCCAAGAGGGTCTGAGGCGAGAAGGAGGAGAGATGAAAAACGCAATCCGGACGAAAAGACTTGAGCTCGAGCGATGAGATAGAATCTAAATTGCGTTCCGGCAAGAGCGGGGAATGGTCCACATCGCGCATCCAGCGTCGTCATATTTATCTAGCTACGCGACGATGTCGTCGTCGACAACGCGATGCCCGCCCCCTCCTCCCCTCGATTCACGTACCTGTGGGCTTAGGCAAATTTCGCATATCGGTTTAGGTAGTTGCGGGGATGGCGACGAGACGAGCGACCCGCGGTAATTGAAACGTAGCGGCCCAGTATAACTCTATTTCCTCTGAGCTCTCGGCTGTGGGCGCGTCTTTTACGACGTATATGCGCGAGAAATAAGATAAAGCACCGGGATTTGCGATTAGAAATATTCTGGTTAATATCCTGACTATTCTGGTTGGTAACAGAAAATACCTGTACACTTTGGAAATTATAAGCCGTAACATTCGTTCATAATGTACTAGTGTCCCTCATCGCAGCTTCATGCCCATAATTATTGTTATTAATTATTGTTTATAAGATTAGAAATGTATAGATGTGAATAAATTTAATTTCCTTTACTACCAGAAATTATTCAAGCTATGATACGAGAATTTCTACAGCACAACTATTGGTCGCAACTAAAACAATATTCGCTTATGTAAAAAAAGGAAAACGAATGACCGCTACTCGCATACAGAGCAAAGTTCCCGCTGGGATGGTGTTGACAGGACATTTGTTAGGATAGACGAATGGAACACAGGAATGCACGGTATGCTTAGACCAATTCCAGATTGTTCCGGAGAATGCCACAAGCCTCCAGGCTATCACTAAGTTATGACGTCTATAATACCGGCTGGTATTTCATTGTTACCACTTACGAAACGGCAATTCCATCGCTCGCCACTTTCGCAATTATCTGCTACGTGCAAAAAGCACTGTTTTCCCATCTCTTCGACAATACTTCATCATTGGTTAAAAATTATTTTTCGGAAAAATGTCACATTACTTATTTTGTAAATGCTCAATCAACTGGGGGAAAAGCTCATAGTCAAATAGAATTTCTTATCCGTAACATTTCATATATTAATTCTAAGGTAACAACAATTTCCCAGATGTGCAATCGGCTCTTTCCATGCAAAGGACGTATCACGATTGCCCTTATCATCGTTTACGGTTCCATTTCATACGAAACGTTTACTACGACGTAATGTCGATACTTGTAATACCCGTAACACGAAGTATCGATGTAGGAGGAACGCAAAGCGCGGTGTGGCAAAAAGTAAAAGGTAAAACGGGTCGTTACGCGAAAGTAAGGTCATACAGGAAATGCAAATGTAAGCCGTGCACGACGTTAATGTTTGCCGTTCCCAAGGACCATTGCGCGCATTCTGACCATCGTTCTTTCACGGATACTGCCGGCTACCTCAAGTCCAACGTACAATAAGCTCAACTGCACAAAACATACATCATTTTGCACGACTGAAGCTTAAACTGCAGATTTTATGCATTTATAAAAGAAATTTGCAGAAAACAGAAAATGCACGTATAATGACATAAGTTTACCTCGTGTATTACCTGGATAAGAAGAGCGTAATTCATATTTTTCCAACTCCTACAATTGGATATTCAAACACATAATTGATGTTCAAATTTGCAAAAATTAAACAATTAGTAATAAGAAAAATGTTCATAATTCAAAACAATTATCACATGGAATAATGGAAGTGAAACGATTGAGTTTTTGTATGTATAATCATACGTAGAATATTCTCACTCTCATATTTTTTCCTCTCCATTTTCTACCTGTGAGTAATATAATAATAGACGTATAATTATGATACACGTGGAAGTTTTAATTAGTGGACAAAGTTTATACGCTTTATCATCCGGTTTCCATTAACATCCGGTAATAAAAATATAATAAAAATACAATTCTTTTACAAAATAAAAGTTATGGCTTGGTAGCTTTTAATTTTGTACAGTTTAAAACGCGTCCTTTATTGTTTCCAGTTAATTGGCCAATTAAGAAAATCTAAGTTCGTGGGACAGCTTCAATGACTACGTTCTCTTTCGCTGTTACGCGGATAATTACCGTGTTCATTATTAGAAAGTAGAGCGTAAAGAGAAACAGTGAAAAATAGATGAATCTCATTGTCACTTTGTCATTCTATCCTGCACAGTGAAAGAGAATACGGGGAAAATTATGCAGTCGTTATATTACTCTTGAAGTCATTTCTCTTCACGTCCTTCTACTCGATAAAGTTTATGTTAAAGAAATAAATGAATCTTTCCATAGAATCGATTTAAGTGATAGAAATTCTTATAGGATGAATAACAAATATGTATAATTAACTCTCAGCTGGCCCCAATTAAAATACATGCTGTAAGAAAACTACTGACTTTAAAAAATTCTGAAATTGCCTTCAAATGTTGTTTTTACATACCTCATAAGTTATTTCAATATAAGGCAATATCGTACATAAAAAAAATGAAGATCATGAAGAGATATTACTTCACTAAAAAATTCATAACTGCTCTATTTTTTCATGTTAAGAGCTAATCAAACCTTATTCGATTTTAAGGAAAGAGAATAATCTGCTAGGCCGTTCCACATAGCGTAACATTTATTTAAAAAATTGAAGGGACGGATTTCATCTAAAAGAGTACTACATTTTTTGCTTGTATTTATAATAGTTTTAAATTGAAGTTGAACGAGGCTGGAGTCTTTTATAAATCATAATATCCAGTGAAGAGTTTACTCATACCATTACGAAAAGAAGTTTTTCTAGCTAAATTTATTCGGAGGTATGCAATCTAAATGTTTACACGTCTGCCTTCATTAATTCACCTCAGATTCACCAAACACGCAGTACTCATAATCAGACTGTTTTGCATCAATATTTCTTATTCGCAGATTTGGTACGTACGCTCTACTCGTACCTGTATTTATACTAAAATCTCTCATGTAAAACGATCTTTCGTCGTTTCATTCTTACTAAACTTTTTATGCAAAATAAAATATTTATGGCATTAATTTACAAAATGTAATTTAAATAGCAATGTCCTCCATTTGCTTTTTACGTTACATTGCAATATGATATGCACTCAGCTTTTGACCTTCTGTATATTTTTATCCATTATCTGCAATCTTTATGTATATTCAATTTGTCCATAAATCCATAAAATTCGTAGTTCTAGTTATTACTTAGTTAGTGTGTGTTATTAACAATCATAAATACAAATTCAATAAAATAAATACAAGGAAACTCATTCTAAAATTACAGAATTTTGCTAATTTAGTTTCTTAATATGAAAATGTCAAGTTTTATATTTCTATGAAAATAGTTGCCGTTTTCTTCTCGTAATTATCGGTTCAAACGTCTTGGTAACTCACTCTAAATGATTGCTCGACGATCCATTTCCCTACTCGACTGCGAATCTTCTCTGGCAGGATGTCCTCGAGAATTGACTGAACCGAAAACGAATTTCCAAGAAGATTAATCCGATGTTGTCCATAGGACGGCTTTTGTGTCTGGCGGGATTCGTCGTAGCAGAATTCTCCAAAACCTCGGGAAATCAAAGCAGGGAGAGTGAGAGAAACGACGAATGTGAAAAGCTCAACTTTTTCCGATGTATGCGCTTATGAGCGCATTTTCATTGATGCAGATCCCTCGTGACTCTAATCTGCTGAAGTACGCTAGGTAATAGCTATACCTACACATATACCAACTGCGGCTGTGGAGAGTACATCGGACTTGTCAGAAAGGGAGGTTGCCGTAAAGGCTGGTTTCGGTGTTCACGGTTCGCCGATAACGAGTTTGAATGTTCTGGGGCCCAAAGTTAATCGTTTATCAGGTGAACTGTGAACTACCCCCGTGTGGCCGCGAGAACATTCCCGGCATATTTGATTTTACACGGGACGAGACGTATCATCTTCCTTCGAAGCGCTGCTCCGCGTAATCAATTGTGTTCCCACGTAAAACGAAAACGACAAAGGGAATAAGTAAGTGGGTCAACTGTTCCGGCGGCACAGCAGAAAGCTGCCTTTGATTAACGAAGTTGGGCCGTCGCGTTTGCCACCGACGTCGCTTCGATAAGTGATAATACTGAAAGCTTCCTGTACATAGAAAAGCTCGCTGCGAGACACATATTGCGCAAATCCTTAATAAAAATGTAATATAAAAATGTCTAAAGTAAATGCACTAATCGAACCAGAAGGAAGCTATGTCTACACTACAGAGTGTCTTACCTAACTCGAGCATCTGAAATAAAATTAAAATTAAATAAAACGTGTCAAAGGGAAACATTACTTGGTTCAGAGAAACAGACATTATGATGGATAAAAGAATTTGTTCAAGATTATATTTTTTGAGATTTCGAGGTCATCGAAATTTTTTAAGTGGATTGATATTTTTTTTTATCGCTATACAGGTGCCCAGGGCCTGTTTATTTACGGCGTCCTGCCGCGTAATAGGCTGCGCGCCGTATAATACCGGAGATCAAGACGAATCAAACGACGTATAGTATTATGGCCTTCATGTGTCCTTGAGTGAAAAATTCATAAAAGAAGGGCGCTTGATTGCACGAATAAATAAGTCTCATTTCTAATACGTAATAAATAAAATTGGGCATAAAATAAGTAGGAAAGATACATAATTTTGAGTTGCAATACCAATTAAAGAAAAACCAGTAGTTATCATAAGGTTTTTAGAAAATTACATTCTTAGCCTATCTTATCATACATATAATATAAACGTGATTAATAAAATTTAAAAATAATAATTAAATAAAATTTAAATAAAATTTAATAATTAAATAAATTATTGTAACAATTCATTAAACTGCGTCTATAC
>SMSR01015403.1:185412-197218 GCA_019453355.1 Ceratina japonica | reverse complement strand
CGGGTCCTAAAGTACAGCTCCTCGTGCACGGGAACTTTCAAACGTGCCATAATGCAAAAGGTTGACTTAAAGGATTACGTATTACGCACAGATATAGTATAGATATAGTATAGAAGATGTGACACGTCCTCTCTATCTTTAAATGCTTCCCATGCATCGTCACTTAGACTTATGTATTTTTGTGAATCCGAAATTTATAGTCTCATACATCCGTGTACAAATATTTGGATCCTTTTTTTTTAGGAAACAAAAGGCAAACGACTATTATAAGTTTTAATGTAATGTTATTTGTATGAACTGTTTGTAAATATGTATTTATAAGTGAGGAATCTTTATGTAACTAATTCTGAATCATATGACTAATTACTACTATAGTCTTGAGAGCTCACTTAGCAAAAAGTATTATTTACTACATTACGAACCAGAAGATAGAACTTATTTTATCACTAACCAACCAATTATACATAAAATGAAACTCAAACTCGAATCTCATCACTTAAAACAAGGACTACAATTTTACTTATATTAAAAAACTAAGACTAACGTGGCTCAAGTGCTTTGCACAAAAATTCTATAAATTCAAGGATTTACTTTTAACCTTGTTTTTATGTAAGAAAAGGTGTTTTATGAATAGAAAAATGAACATTAATTGGATAATAAAACATATGATAATTTAACGGATGCGGCTATCTTTCAAGGCAAAGCTTCTGAAGCGCACATTTTAATAATTATATTAATAATTCCTCAGGTGCGGCGATGCGGGCGATTAATATTCATAAACGACAATGTACATACGATCGGTTTCGACCACCGGAGGGAGTACAGGCAATGTCGAAGGGAGTCCCTTTTTACCTTTTACTGCATACGCGACGCATTTATTTTTATGCGATTTTAATATAGCCGCGCACGATCACTTTATACACGTGTCGTTCACTCCCCTTTTCTCCATAAAATCACGTCGGCCGCCCCATTCGTGTCCCGATAACGACATAAAACCGATCGCGCTCGCGAATACGCTGGGCGCAGTATCGCCGGTGAAACGTATAATTAATATGTGCGAGCTTGATATTACGTAAAATTGCTTACATAACGTAACGCGCACATCGGAGGACAACGCGGCTACGCCGTGGAGATTACGAAAACGAATCGTAACTGAAGATCGTGCAAGAGAAAATTCATTTAACGACCGCGTTTAACTGGGCATCGGATTAAGGAACGATCACTCCGTCTTATCGCGATCTCCCGTGACATAATTTCTTTATTACCCTCTTTTTTTTTATGTATATGAACATGTCCCGGGCGGTGAATCTACTTCTGGATCTCGGCGCGCGGGATACGCCGGCAATTATGTGCAAACAGCAGCTCGAATTCGGTTTCGCAAAATGGCTCTTAAAAGGTCTATCGGCGCGCGTGTGGTCCACGCACGGTTGGCCAAGCAGTTTCGGCGTTTCATGGCTACTATGGGAAAAAAGAGTACCTCGACTTTAAAACTTTTAAAGCAAACACGCTCCCTCTAACGATGACGAAACTTCTATCTCGTTCTAGATACTTATAAGCATAATATTCTTCTTTCTCTGGAACGAATATTAGTACAACCACTATGATCACGACAATTATTATATAAACTTTTATTTTAACCAAAAGAAAGAAATTATAATATATTTTTATAAATGTTTATAAGACCTTTACTTAGGTAATGGGTTTTAGATTTAAATACGTATGATTCAAGTTATATTTTTAAGAAGAGTTGACGATACAATTTCGAGAAGTATGCCAAGGTTTACGAGAAATATCGGGAACAATATTCTGAAGATATCAAGTCGTTTATCAGGGACTTGGCTCAAATCCGGCATACAAATACTTCTTCTTCTATCAGCGGCGCCCGTTTCAAAATTCCAACAGACGAAATCGGCGAACATCTTAGGCAATAAAGCGGAAATTAGACCGATTCGAGATTTAATCACTTCGCCACCCAAGATGTTCGCCACGGATCACAGAAGCGCCGGCTACGATTAATCGCAGAATACGTACATTTTCATCGGCGAGGAATCCGATCGTATTGACCGCATTGAAATTCTTCAGCGATCACCGACGATATTATCAATTTTATTCTTTCTCTTTTACATTTTTGACGTTCTACGGATAAACAGATTTTCTCAACTCGATCTTCCAAATTGTTTAGCAAGGATTTCATATTTTTTATTACATCTGCAGTTCGAAAGAAAAATAGATTTAGAATTTCCTTAAAATGATTATATTTTTCCTGTATATTATAAAAAATTGAATGAAGCATAATTTAAATCGTCGCAAAGAACCAACTGCAATGACTGTTTTGATCATCGTGTACGATTCGACATGATGAAGGACGGTAATCAAAGATTTGCCGTGGGTAAAACATTCCCGAGGCGATAATTGTGTTAATTCGATGGTTCGTCGATGCATCGAGTCGCCTGCTTTCATTCATTTAAGGCATTGAGTTATTGCGCTCATGAAGTTCAACGTGGCTAATTACAGATCACCTAATTACACCCCGATGCGCAGTGCTCCTTTAAGAATCATTACATTTCGTGCTGCGAATTAACCGTAGGTAGTGACGATGTAATAATTGCGAACGACAAGCAGTTTAATCACAGATTTTAAAAAAGAATCTCTCCTTATAATGCGTCATTAATTTATTGTCATAATTGCATTCTGATATTTATGTACAAAAAATATATATTTTAGCTTTTTAAATACATAAATAGCAATTGTATGAGCAATATTATATAAAAAAAATAGTGAAACATAGTATTATAACAATATGAATGCAACCTGGTCCAGGTTCAAGATAATTAAGCGATTAAGATCTCTTCTTTCTTCTACGCTACGTTTTTATAGCATATCTAGAATAAAGTAATTATATCGCGAGCGAGGCAATTATGATGTTGGCCCTTCACTGGTCCAGGGTATACCTGTAATTTCGCGATACAGTATTAATTCGAGGGTTGTTTAAAAACTGTATCACGAGATGTTAGTATCAGTATACAAGTAACATACATACATACATACATATACATATACATATACATACCTGTAGCTTTCAATGAACAAACTACTTTTAATTTTTATCTGCTTTACCTGTTTTCTTGTTTTATCATGCGTTATATCATAATTCCAGCGAACTTATAATACACATTCCCTTATCGAATATAAATGACTGACTTGATTACATCCCGCATAAAAGAAATTACCCTGGACTCGTTACGAAAGATTTATGATTCTAATGCGCACTGAAACGTGTCATTCACTTAAGAAACGTGTTGCAAGCTAAGAAATCTACTTGCCCGTGATTAATATATCGATCTCGTACAGTGCACACGAAATCTGTATAAACATGAGCACAGAAACTTAACGATAAACCTGGTCAATAATAACGGTGGTTCACGAGCTTCGCCGTTACCGAGATTTTCATCCCTCGAGGCTGGTAGCTGCAATTCCTGCCGGATTTGTATTGCAAATCTACGCGGTCATTAAGCTCCATCGCTTACGGGTAACGCGCAAACGATCATCGCAGAAGCCCGAGCAGTAGAGGCTATTATACATATTTAATAGAAGCGCCTTAGTGCCCTCCGACTAGGTAGTAGGTACAGCATAGCTGTCCGTCCGGCCTGCCATAATCCTCCATAACCGTTGGATTTCGCCATCTCTCCTTCTCTATTTACCAACCACTCACTTTGGGTTAAATTCCCACGATCAGCGGTCGGCTCGTCCCAAACTCGCAATCAGGGCCTGGCGATGAAAAATCGCAAGCTGCGTCGCGCAGCGCCGAGTGGACTAATTTAATCTCTAAACTGGAGAACATCCGTGAAACGGCTAGCGGGCTACCACTAGTCCGCTGTTATGGCGGCCTAAATTAAGACCTACCATCGAGCCATCGAGGCTACTGCCTATTTCGTCCCGAATGTCTCGTAGAACAGAATCTCTACCGCAATTTGGCGAAATTACAGGGTGTTGCGGCATTGATTAGAGGGGGGACCGATTAAACAATCTAGGCCTCCCTGGTCGAACTTCTGGGAGGGCGAGCCCACGTATCGTCGTCGCGTAGCCTCGTCGCACATCGCGCTCTCTCGTCTAATCGCGACTCTCGCAAAAAGAAAGGACGCGCGCTCCCCGTCCCTCTTTCTTCGGTTCGACTCACGTCCGCGACCGAGCCCCGGCCAAGGCTTCACGCCCGCGAACGCAGATGATCGCCTTCGGGCCATGCGCTCCGAAATGAAGCAGTTATACGACCGAACTAATAACATATTTAGGAGGGCATGCGAATATCCCGGTGGCGCATCCGCGACCTCCCAAGACGGCCACGCTTTCCGGGCCCCTTGTTCGCCCATCTCTTTCGACGCGCCTACGTACACATAGAGAACGATGATTCTTCTCCGATGCCCTTTCAATTTTTTCAACCTCCGACGTGTATCTTCCGCGCGGGCTAGTTTCCTATGTAGCGAGCTAATTATCTTTCCGATCACCGTGTTTAATGCTTAGTTTTTGCAGACTTCAAGTAAGGTAGGAGAGTTATTATAGATGTTTTACGGGGCGCAGAGGTACGAGGAAACATGTGAATCTTATTAGGGAGCTTTTGATGGAACAGCCTTTTTTTCGTTTAAAGAGGAATTTTAATCTCTTAATGTACCACATAGTACATGCTCGATGTTTTAGTTTTATTGTGAACTGAGAGACACGTGAGATGTTTTATTAATGTTCGCTTCAAATCAGAATTGTCATATCAATAAATTTTTTAGAATCAAACGTTTCGTTATTTAAAATCGATCAATATAAATTATAATCAGAACATTAAAATACGATTCAGAATTAATTTCAGAAAAATTTAATTTAATGCCAAATCATGGATTTAACCATGAGAACATGCGAACAATTTTCTTAGTCAATGTGAAGTCACGATTAGAAGAGTGGAGCGAACAAAGGGAAGATCATCGGCAAAAATACCAATAGAAGACAATAACTCTATTCGTGACAAGGAAGAATCTCGGCGGAGTGAACGGCGGATCTAAAGGAAAAGAGGATCAGGAGCAGAAAACCCGGGGAATCCGTGGCGGCACGGATCCAACGTCAGTCGGTGGTATCCCCTTTTTTCCTTCCGTTTTCGGGAATAAATCCGTGGACGTGCGTGTCCGACGAGAGCCTGCCACGACAATGCGGCCAGTTTCCATGGACTTAAATTCTCCACAATAGGAGAGCCGGAGGCGCCCTTTGTCGGCGTCCGGTCGGCGTGGAGTCGCGACGTTTTACGGGCCTCGGCGGACCACCAACACGTGCCAACGGACCTGAAACACGTGTTACGAACTTTCGCAAGACTGGCTCGCGTCCAGACTCTAGCGTCGTCGCCGTAACGGCGCGTCGGAGGTGGACTGTCAGGGACGCGTCGTCGGTGTCGTTTCCGAGTAGTGGCACGGCTCGCCCGCGTGTGGGGAAAATTTTATGTGAATTCTCATGTTTATGAAGAATTTCATGTCCCTTTGCTTGTGCTTGCGGTTAAAAACATTAGCATGCCGATTCCTTCGGTGTAAATGGCTCTTAGGAGAGAATTCTTATGTATAAAATTCCAAGCAATAAAAAGATTAGAATATAAAATTCTGAAGATCAGATCTTGAGATTGAAACTATTGCAATAATATTATTCTGATTTTATAATAAAACACAATTAAAAAATGAGAGATTCTATAAAGAATGATAAGTCTGCAAGGCTGTCGTCGCAAGCGAACACAAGATAGAGATATTATGTATAGTATAGAACCCTCGAAGAACACGCCGATTTTACATGCCAATGAATTTATAGTACCAACACCATGACACAAGTTGTTCTTATCAATCCTCGCGGCAGGTTTGGAGCAAAAAGATAGGACCGCACGATACGTACATGCTTTCTTTTCTCGGGGAAGTAATTAGGCATGCACTGTACATTAGCATAATAACTCTTTTACGATGCCGGCACGTACACGGGTCTCGCTCACCCCTTGGCTAGCCCGACGCGGCGGCGTTTCGTCCGATCGAATTTCGAGAAGCAGGCTTCGCCGCGCCGCAGTGCTCCCTTGCGCCAAGAAGATTCGGAGCAGTTTCCAACCGCTGAAGGCGAGGGGAGGTGTCGAATAAATTGAGGTCGCGTGGGGCGGACATTTACCAGAATGGAAGACCACCGCAATCGCGTATACCTCGGCTTCCTAACCCGGAGGCTCCTGAATCTAAGAAATCTCGGTTCACAGCCCTCGCTGGCCCCCGAGGGTGGTGGCTGCTAGAGTTGCAGCAACGAGGGCGGTCTCGGCTTCGAACGACTTTCATTTCCGCCCGGATTTTCCACATATGTTATACGCGCCCAGCGCCTCACGAAAACGTTCGACAATTTGCAATCAGAAACCTTTTTGGACATACAGTTATATCATTTTCCAAAAATACTGTATAAAATGGATAATATTTATGTACAAATGAAGAGACTTTAAATATTTACTTATTTTTAAAATACCGTTAGAGTACTATAATATGAAAATTTCAGTCATGTAATATAACACAAATCTGATACACATGAGGAAACACTTAAGGGTTGTATGGTAAATTAATTTGTGCGGGCAGGCGTAGCGGATGCGCGAGAGACAGGTCGGCATTTCGTGAGATCTATGACAGTTAATAACAAGCTGGAGGGTAACAATACTGGGCGATCGATATCTGGATCGTGCGGAGCGGACGTCCGCCCAGAACCCAGAATACAGGACCACACTGCCTCTTCTGCGGTGTTTCTACTCGGAGCAGCCACCGGCAAAAGACTTCCTTCCACTCTTCTTTGGAAGAGTTGCAGACAGGGCGGTGACGTCCTTTCAGGCGACGATCCTCTCGGCTCGGTTTTCCCATGGATGAATGTAAAAAACCGGAACCACCCTGATTCCGAATCCAGACATGTGCACTACAGAAGGGAGCAGCAGGTCGAGAACAAATTTTCTTTAGTGCAAAGTTTCCTCCGGAGTCCTTTTATGGTCTCCGTCTAACATACTCGTTCGACAGTTTTGACTGTCTGTAAATAGGCGTCTGTCGACAGAGGGTTAAACGTTCGGTTATGGTGATGTGCACGGTCGGTTTCCGGATAAATATAAGAAGTGACTATTCGACAACTGTATTGATTTTACTGTTTATGCTCAAAACAATTATCTTTTCATAGAAATTCTATGTTTTTGTGTTAAGATATTCGGCTCATAGTAACAAAATGCAAATTCTTCCAACAATCTATTCGCTACTATTTTAGTTGAGGAATTTGTAAATTTGTATGTTTTTTCAACTTCTATTCGAATATTTGTAAAATCGTAAATCATTTCGAATGTTCTTAACCGTGTCTCATGCGTGTGTACAACGTGTGGCCCCGATTTAATTTCTCAAAGAACCAGATATGTAGTCTCGGTGAACAAACTGTGAAAATATCCGCACGTATGCGAGCCATCATAAAACGTTGCTGAAAGCATGTGTGTAAATCTGAGTTGGAACATTTGCTCCACGTTAGCGGCAGCTTTAAGAAAATAGACGTATGTATTTTACCCGGCCACATGGTTTGCTCATTCGGGAGACGGCGTTGACTTGAGAACATCATCGAGAAAGGGATCCTCTATTTTAGTAAATGGGTGAAAAAATATTGGTAAAAATAGGAAAACGTAATCGGTCACACGATCCCACAAGAATTCGGTTTTGAACGAATTTTTACAAAATTCATACGACTTCACTTACAATATTTAATACTAATTTATTCATTAAATTAATATAAAAACAGTAAAGTGCCATTTAGCCACAAAACTCAATTTTATCCAGCATCACCTGTTCTCTGTGGAATCTACCTCTAGAAAGATTATGCCAAAGGATCCAAGAAAGTCAGGTAGCTATTAGGCGAAGGCAGAAAAGAATTTGGTCCATGACAGATACGAATCTACATATCGCCGAACATACTAATTTGCTAAATCTGTCGTGAAACGTCACAGCAGACTGAAACCGTGACGGTTCCAGAAAAGGAGTGGGACGTTATTAGGCCAGATATCAATCAATTTCGTCCCGACGCCTCTCCCAGGAAATCCCTTTTAAAGCCCGCGCGCGCGTGTGGTCGCAGCCCTAATGATCGCCTAAAATATGTTATTAAGATGGGATGGAAAAAGCCGGCTAATATTCGCGGGAGATTGAAGCGGATCGCCGCCTCGTGTCCCATTGACAGTAATTGCGGACGTGTAACTACGGGAGACGCCATTAACGCCGAGGAAAATTCGCCAAAAGGCTGACAGTGTTGCAATTATCCAGCAATTAGGCCCAACAGATTGTATTTAGTCGCTACTATGTACATTACATCTCAGAGAGATATTAACGAGAAAATAAATACCGCTTCTCAATATTTTATCTCACTGTTTTCTGGTGCAACTATTTTTCATCATTTTTTTATTCAATTTACACGTTGAAGAAAACTAATTTATTAAACTTCTGTTCTTTTAATATCGCAAAAAAAGGTTAAATATAATGCAAATTAAATACAAAAAGAATTCATGTATATTTTATAATTATGTTGCATCAATTTTTTTATACGCTTCTTTTTTTAATTTAGTGATGTACATAAAAAACAAAAACAATTTGACAGAGATATTTCATTCATATAAATGATAGATAATGCATTTGTGCGAAAATTGTAGCCAGTAATGACCGCGACAAAGGGCAGCATTATTATCTAGGGATCCCATCTTAATTGCATGAAACGTATCTGCACTGTCTCAGATCGGCGGACTTAAACTTGCGGAAACGGCAAGTTAAATCGATCGGATAAAGAACAAAAATCGTTCGAACGAATTAGGACGGAAGCCTTAAACTGATCGAGTAGCCAAATCCCCGCTCGCGCAGTGTAATCTGCGATGCAAATCCCTTTATAATTGATTCTTCTCTTTCTGCGATCCGGGCTCACGGATGCACATGGAAGGAAGGCAAGAGGATGAGCGAGTAGCACGAACCGCCTATCGTACACGGAGTTGTTCTCTTCCCGATACACCTGCCGTCTTCCCACACGAGCATTCGTGCATACACTTCCACCCAAAAGTTAAAATGCACATATAACACAATAATTGCGACAGTCTGTAAGTTAATAAGATAATTTATCAACAGAATTCGTCATTACAATTATTATGTTATACATTTTCTATATAATTCTAGTTATATATGTTATGCTAAACCATAAATAAATTACAACATTTAAAATTAAATTGAAATTCCGACATCGAGTTCTGTTACCTAATAATTCGTATGCTTAGGTTTGACTCATGTCAAACATGTCAAACATGTTATGCAGATATATGTGATTTTATCCTCGAAATTCTAGTATCGAAGTCCACTGCTTATATAACTATACTGTTGAAATTGCTATAATATTAATAAATGTCTTTCAAATAATGGAAAAGAGACAAAGTAAAAAAGAACAGTCTTGTAACTCTATAATTTACATATACTTGAATGCATACGTCAGGAGGACGTGGTGCATTGAAAGTTTTGTGCGGCAGTGTACTCTCGCGGTCGCGATCGTCATCCGCATTAAAAGGGAGACAGTGAGATAGGAAACCTCGATCAGTAGCCTCGATAAAGGCACGAAAGGAATTAGATAGACATCTGTAAGAGGGGCCACGGAGACGTTCGATATAATAAACGAACAGGTACGATCGAATCAAACGGGACAGGTTTGAGGGCGGTATTCAATGTCAATCAGGCCGAGTGATTTCAAAAGACGGTTACGCGCACCGCGCACGATAGTGTCGTGAATGGCGATGAGGGAAACCTAATACGGCACTCACGGGACTATTCCAAAGGGCTCGATTACCTACCACTTCGTGGCTGCTTTAAATTATAAAACCAATTTCCGTCTTGGGGAATGAGGTCGTGCCGAGGTCAGCGTGCATAACGATATATCGATCGAACGGATGCTGTGCCCCGGTTTTCTTCTCCTCTCCCGGGGGAGAGCCATTAAGGGTGCCTCGTTCTCTCCTTGCGTGGGAGGATTTTTTTTATCCCACTCCTATACAGGTGCATTAATTGGTGATCGTTCTTTACGAATAAAGATTCCACTTGGGTAATAGATATTGTGTATTACAAAATTGTTAGTACGCAGATTTTGCAAAATTCTTATAAGATTCTAGAAAGGAAATTCAGACGAAATTGCTATACACAATTATTATTTTATGTATATTATAATTCCCATAACCCTTAATGACAGTAAAAACAGAAAGACATGACATTTCTCATTAAAAATTTTATCAATAGTTATAAAAATCCTAATTCATTCTATTTTTCGTGTAAATAGAACATTAATTGATACGTTTCAATACTTTGATTTCAGGGATGAATTAAAGAGTTACATCTTTTTACTGTACAGAAATTACTCATATAAGACACGCAAATTATGTTACATGTAAATTAGTTCCCATTGATCAATTACTTTTATTAGAACAAAATGTATTAATTTTGATATATGCATTCACTCCGAAGGCACCTGTTGCTTTGTCATTCCCCGATCAGTAAATGCATCATCCAATTCCAATTAATTAATCGACTGCGTCCCACTGCGTCGACTAAACAAGCTTCTGCTGTTCTTGTTTCGGTTTTCGATACCTGGCACTCGAATGATTCAAAGTCCTCCGCGTGGAGAAGACGACGACGAGTCGCTGCTTGGCGGCAATTTCTCGACGTTGCTCTGCCGATGAGTCACAATCAGCGAGCGAAATGCCGCGCGGGAGCTATTAAACGGCAGTACGCTCATAAGTATAAATCATATGGGATTGTTTTGTTGCTCCTCGACGCTTCTGTCGGCCGCGACCCTGGGAAACATCTGTCCGTTTAACCGGGAGCGGACGTACAATGCCGCCAAATTTGGTATCGCGAGCGATTGCACGGATTACGGCCTCGCGTGTTCCTACTGTGGGAGTCCGGACTTTGCTTTCCCGCCGTCTTAAATCGCGCTCTTAACTTACCGTTCCTTTCTCAGCCCCAGGTCTTCTCCAGATATCACATACAACAACATTTTATCAAATCCTGTTAATAATATAAATATGTATTTTTACTATACACAATAATCTTTCATGAAGTCCTTCGTGAGGTTTAAAAAATACAAAACTTGTGATGCATAAAATATGAATTATCGCAGCTAAAAAATTCTTATACCAGCTATGCTTGAAAACCGTTCGAGTGAAAGGTCGAACGATGCGCGATTGCAAAAGCGTCTAGCGATCGTAATTGCCTCGGCAGACGAACGAATTTATTGGATCGCTTTTGAGACGGATCTCAGATTGGCGTTCGCGCACGAGCGTGTCGGCGATGATCGGCCGCGAGTTCTCGTGCCGTAAAATATTTGGCACGTCGTTGTCGCGTCCGGTCGACGCAAGGGTAGAGAACACGGGTACCTACACGTGCATAAATATTCATGACGCATCGCGCGATAAAAATCGACGTATCTCCCCGCAAGCGCGCGACGAGCCTGATTTTTTGCCGATCGATAATAATTTCCGACTCGCCTATTCCCCAAGATGAATCCCACCCCTTGACGCGTAAGCGTAACGCTCCTTTTTCTCGGTCCACGAAACGCCAACGTAATTACTCGAAGGGAGCACTCGGTTGACCCATCGCCGATCGAAAATGCGGCACGGGTGGCATAGGCTATCTAATCATCGGATTGGACACGCCGGGCCTGTTAATGAGCAAACAGATGAAACGACGCCGGTGTAATCGCGTTTTTAATTAACTTTTTGCAATCGCCTCTCTCTCTCTTT
>SMSR01015403.1:142212-180972 GCA_019453355.1 Ceratina japonica | reverse complement strand
TTCAAATTATAATTGTTTAAACAATTATGCAAGAACATTCTGCTTAGTGGAAATTACAGCACAAACCAAAGCAGCACTAAGTGAGAACAACTCAGCACAACAATTGTTTTTTGAAAATTCCAAAATGGCGGGGCAACCTTCCGCCCAGATTTTTGTTTTTGTTATAAAATCTACAATGTAAAAAATTTTTTAATTTTATTTACGGCACATTGTAGCACAAAGTGAGCACAACTCAGCACAACAATTCTTTTGTAAATTCCAAAATGGCGGCGCTAACTTCATCTACATTCCACTTGAATAGTCGTTCCTCACATGCGAAAAGTCTCCCGTAACGTTTCCCCAGCAATGCATGTCTCTCGAGGATCTCCAGCGTTGCGTGAGACGCGTTCTCCCAATCGCGCATGATACCGGCCATGATCACTTCCTGCTGAATTTTGAATCGTCTTTAAGGTAACTCTGTTACGTTGCTTAATTCGTTTTGCGTACCGGAACTCACTGTACGGACTTGGAACCACTGTATATTGTACTTGAAGAAGGAACCAGTGAAGATCAGTGTCCACGACACAGATTTTAAGTCCCATTCATCATCCTTTCGTAATGCTTTGTACTGAAAGAGAATTGCGTCGTACACATGTCACAAGGTCTACTGAATCATTTACCGATAAATGTTGTTTCATTTACGTTGATAACGATATTATATTATTGAAGCGGACGTCATAGTACCTGAACAATCAGGAAGNAAAAATCCGCAATTTCAACACGAAGCACTCTTAGAATATCATAATGAATAAATCTAACGTAGGACATATTTCCATAATCGCGAATAAAGCAGAAGGAGAGACACGTTAAAGGGGAACGATTCGAAGAAGCTTGAGCACTATTTATACGAATTCGTCATGGGAAAACGGTTCGTGATAGCGATGCATCAGCCGGTGGCTCAAAGCGGCTTTCACCCCGAAACGGAGTGACGATCGCCGGTTATTATTGGCGCCAAAGGGCGCCCACGCACGTGCGTAAGTGAGCGCAGCCCGCCACGCGATCTTTGGCATCGGCTCGGGCACCGGGCGCACGGCTATACAGATCGGGGCGCGAGTCGAGGCTAATTCGTTTTTCTGCGTATACCCTCGTTCGCGGCCGCAAAACGTACGACTTTGGCGGCCGCCCAAACGAATGAATTATAACGTAGACCGCCGCGCCGTGCCTGATCTCTTGGCACAGGGCAACACCTAATGTCTGACGCGAAACGTTATAAATTCTCGCAACGCTTAACGCGCGATAAGTCCGCCCCGGGAAGAAGTAATGCCGAGTAACGAACGATAAAGACGATCCCGTATTTGCATTCGCGATTATTGGACTGCAAATTGATTTCTTCTTACACAATGTCTCTTTTTATAGAAGTATGATATTCGATATTGGAAGAATTATATCATAACAATTAACGAAGTGCATTTTAACAAAGAAAGAATTTAAAAATTTCTGGAATCTATGCAAACTAAAAAATCTATAAAAAATTCTTTCTTCTTTCATGACTTCTTCCGTCATATATTCATAAAAATTGTGAACAAGGAAAATAATAAGGAATATTGTAACAATTGTAATATATCAAGAAGGAATAATGGAATCAACTTAAGAATTTTTTCTAATATTCCATTACTAAAAATGTATTTTCGTCTAATAGTAAGCGCAATACTTGCACAACCTAAACCGTTCCTGGGGTTCTGATTCCGGTTGGCCAAGAAGAACCCAATTCGCATTGTCTTCCAAAAACAAACAGCAGAAAACGCGCACTTATCCGCCTCGCAGCCACTCGGACTATTCTAAAGCCCGCGCCAGCCGATTTCGCAATCTGAAATTGAAAGCGGCTAAACAAATAAATGCATCCATCATTAGCGTCGCGCCGTGCGTGCGTGCGCACGTGGGCGCGCGTCTCCTACCTACGACGAGAAGTGTGTGCGTGCGCGTGTGCGTGCCCGAAGCAGAGGAAGCGTGCGTGCGGAGTGCCGTGGGACTACGACGAACGAAGCCAGTGGAGGAGTAGGTAGACGATTAAAGAGAAAGGGAGACGGGTTCTGGCAGAGAAGCAGAGAATAGAACAGAGACGGTGAGGCTGAGCCGGCTTACGTAGTCCCACGCGACGGCTCGTGGCTCCTCGTGGCTGACGCGCGTCGCGTCGGTCGTCGTCGCGCCGCCCTTTGTCGCGGGATTGATAGCGAAATCAAGAATAGATCGGATAACGAATAACCCTCACTAACGAATTCACTACATGTTTCGCTACATATTTTATTGCAACTACTACACTTTTTAACAATTCTCAATCACTGGTTTATGCTACGTATTGCATACGCATAAATATTTGACGCGTTTTATTTTTGTAATTGACAGGAACAAAAGTCCTCTTTCTTTTTGTGTAATAATGGAACTTAGAAAATTAAAAAAATGTTATATTTGAGACATAAAATCCAGATTGGGACTCATTTAACGAAATTTAGATACACCCAACTGATTCACCCCAAACGTCTCATTACGGATTCAGCGCCTCCGCATTGTCCAGGGTTCTCACGGAACTTCCATTTACGTATTTCTCAACACGAAGACGTGTCACGAGGAGCAGCGAATAACCCACGTTTACCGAAAGCCCACGACGAGGACGACGCGTCGTTCGTGCAGTGACATTTCATGCTCACGCAACCGCAATTAAAACAGACCAAGCAGAAGAAACGAGAAATGAAAAAAAGAACCGTGAACTTTCATAAGTGGTTCGTGGGAGAGCTTCATAAACGAGCACCACTTCATTAGCTCGGTACCAGGAGACGATCGTTCGACTCCCCCGTGGCGAGTCGCATCGCGTCGTTTTCGTTGACGTCGTTCGAGAGCAATGGCAGAGCCGTACTCGACGCGCGTGCAGCGGGGAATCGCCTTTGAGGTCATCACGACGGAGGAAGTTCGTCGCGTGGTAGTGGTTCGGCGCGGCAACTTCGCCTTAACCTCGTAAAGCATTTAAATGGAAAGTTAAGGTAAACGCGCCAATTAAGGCCGCAGTCGTGCGTCGGCACAGTCAAAAGCTACCAGCTGGGACCCTCGGATTTTCTCCGAGCTGACTAACATCGAACGCGACGGATTGGATGGGATTGGATTGGATTGGCTTGACTCCACGCGTGTGTACATAACGCCGGTCGTTGTCGATCAGCCGCGATCCAGCAAATCGCTTCGAATGAATATCCGCGAGAGCCTCTTTGAACGAATCGATCCGATCACACGCGAATTATTATACACGTACATATACATATAAATATACATTTGTTTCTGGCTACATAGGATTTAATAAGAAAGCGACACACATACAATTTTATTTAATTATTCGTGGATATGATTTTTTTTTTTCATGAATCGGTAAACATCTCGACGCGTGATACGATCTGCACTAACTGCTCCACTTAATTTGAGCCTGGACTATCTTCGTTTCGAATCGCGTAATGCCCATTGCTTCACTCAATCAATTAGACTCGCGCGGGTTCGTCAGCGACTCCTAAAAAGCAAACGACCTCGAGTCGAGAGATCCACCGCTCGGAAACGCGTGGCGTTCCACGAAGCTACGCGACACGAGGTGTGCGTAGTCGCCGCGCCAACGTGTTAAGTGTTAATTCAGCTGAATCAATATACACGCGCCTTGCCACTCCGCTCCGCGTCGCCTCGTACCGTGGAATTCAAATCAGATTCGCGCCAGGCGCGCGTGGGCGCATCTCCGCAGGAAATAGCGCCGCGAGGCCCAGCCTTGAACGAAAGGCACGAACCCGGTCGGTCGGTGACACAAAGAGACTCGCCGATGATACTGGTCTTCAAACCATGATTTTAGTCTTTATCACACGAGATATACATAAAAGAGTACGATCAATTTTTGAATAAATTAAACCTGTTATAATGTCTCAATGAATTAATCATTAATGATCACAAACTGAATAGAAGAAAACGGAGTTAGTCAAAGGAATTGGTAACGTTGGATGAAACAAAGTCGGTGACGAATCAATCGAACTGAATTACCCTGTCCTGTCACCTACGGCTCGGTCGACGGCGACGGTGACGCGGTGCGCGGCGCGACCGCACGATAACTGTTATCAGCGAATCGCACAAACACTCGCAACAACCGGTCGCTATCGTGCCGTTATCTCGTGCGTGGCGCACGTGACGGCGCAAAAACAAGAGCGTTTCTCGTTATCTGCGTGTCGCGTCTCCGTTTAAAAAAAATGCCCTCGTATATTTCACAATCAATGGACGTCCGACCGGCCGCCGCGAGCGAGATCCGTTTCTAATTTATCCCCGGTCGCGGTCGAACTAGAATTCTCCGACAGGGAATAAACTCGTCGTCCGTGGAAGCGGGGGCGGGGGCGGAAGGCACGTTTCGCGCGTTCGCCGAGTAATGTAACCCTCTTTCGAGAAACGCCAGGCGTACGTTTCGGAAGCTTTTCTTTTTTAGAGACGCTCAGTCTCTCTCCGCTCGCGTAAAGAGTGCACACAAACGCGCAACGATCGCCGGGACGGAAAATAAATGATTTCGTATTAACAATCGCCATTCGAACGGTCGAGCCGGCTCGTAAATCAGAAGCATTTGTTAGCGGCCGCGCTTCGGCAGCGACGTTGAAAAATGCCCACCAGGCCCAATCGCCCGGCAATATTTCAATATTAGTTTAGCCATTGTGCTCGGCTCACGGAGGCCTGACCCTCGCGCTACTCGCCGGCCAGCCACTCCTGGCCAGTTTCGCGAGCGAGATTGCGGCCAATATTTTCGCGACTCTGCGACGAGAGTTAACGCTCCGAATTGACGTAACGAAAATATTTGCCCGGCTTCCTGCCCGGCACCGCGGCTGATAAAAAACCTTTCGACAACGTCCCGCCGTTTTCGAATTTATGGCCGATCGATCGGTCCCCGTCTGTTGTGCGTGCTCTCTCGCCGGCGCGACGGCGGTGCTCGATAGTGAAAATGTTTGTCTCAGGATCGGCGAGAACTTTTTGCGAACTTAACGCGTAGGACGCGNAAACTCGTCGTCCGTGGAAGCGGGGGCGGGGGCGGAAGGCACGTTTCGCGCGTTCGCCGAGTAATGTAACCCTCTTTCGAGAAACGCCAGGCGTACGTTTCGGAAGCTTTTCTTTTTTAGAGACGCTCAGTCTCTCTCCGCTCGCGTAAAGAGTGCACACAAACGCGCAACGATCGCCGGGACGGAAAATAAATGATTTCGTATTAACAATCGCCATTCGAACGGTCGAGCCGGCTCGTAAATCAGAAGCATTTGTTAGCGGCCGCGCTTCGGCAGCGACGTTGAAAAATGCCCACCAGGCCCAATCGCCCGGCAATATTTCAATATTAGTTTAGCCATTGTGCTCGGCTCACGGAGGCCTGACCCTCGCGCTACTCGCCGGCCAGCCACTCCTGGCCAGTTTCGCGAGCGAGATTGCGGCCAATATTTTCGCGACTCTGCGACGAGAGTTAACGCTCCGAATTGACGTAACGAAAATATTTGCCCGGCTTCCTGCCCGGCACCGCGGCTGATAAAAAACCTTTCGACAACGTCCCGCCGTTTTCGAATTTATGGCCGATCGATCGGTCCCCGTCTGTTGTGCGTGCTCTCTCGCCGGCGCGACGGCGGTGCTCGATAGTGAAAATGTTTGTCTCAGGATCGGCGAGAACTTTTTGCGAACTTAACGCGTAGGACGCGAACGCGTTTGAACCGTTTATATTCATGCGGTCATAAAAATATGTCGAAATCCTCGGATCCCGCCGTAAAGTTTCCAGCCAATTAGTAAAATTTCTCTTATTACAACTGTTCTGTCACGTCTCAAGTTCCATTTTCTGTGACATTGTACAAAATACTGCGAATCCCCCTTGAATAAAAAACACTGGCGAGAAAGCAGAAAGTGCCGCGGTTTCGTTTCAATTATATCGCGAGATCGAGAATCGATCCGGCCGAGGTTGAAACGTACGACAGAGAGAAGCATCGCTCCGAGCGGGAAGGCGAGGCAAAGGCGTCCCTTCGTCGTACACCTGTACGACAAAAACGGCGCCTGATTTTTCGGCGTCGCCGTGCGCCATATATGTAGCACGTAATTGGTCATATTTTTAACATTCCTGCAGAGGAACGCGTCCCGTTCACGCTCTCCGTTGTCTACCCTTTGTTCGACGCGCGCGCGCTGCTCGACTCGCCTTCAATCACGTTCCGGGGACACTTTTTGCCGACCGGTTCGACGACCGGTTCCCGCCAAAATCGAATCCAAATCGTGGATTAAACCGGGCGTAAAGTTTGTAACTCTAGGTGACGAGCGAAGTCGGCTTTAACTCTTTAACCACGCTGTTCTTCTTCTTTGTTCGCCCGATGCCGCCGGGACCTCCTCGTAGAGGATTGCCCGCTCGCGTACGTCTTCTTCTCGGAGAATGAAAATGCTCGTTAAAGGGTACTCCGGGTTGATGGACATCCGTACGTCAGTGATGGATGCCCGGAGTTCGCGTACCGATTGGCTCGAATTAACGCGAGCTGTGACGAGTGGGCTCCGGTACGATTCTTATTTTTTTCAACGAAAAACATTATTAGAGTCACTGACTTTAAATGTTTAATAAGAAATCCATTAGTTATTAATAATTAAAATATTATTTCAATTTTTATCGGGCCAAATTACAAATTTATTATAAAGAATTTCGTAATCTAGGATCAAAAATTATTTTTTATATGAAAAATACAAAAATTTTAAATCTATAATCCTAGTTGGACACTTTGACCAGTAGTATTTATTTTTATCTTCGAGTCAAATCGATCCGGAGTTGTTCCGCAATGGACAGGCGAGTCATCGCCGTCATCGTAAGTGGCCCTCGCAAGTTGAGCGAGTTACGAAAGCGAACGATGCCATAGCTTGGCGTAGCGCGGCGTGGCATGGCGTGGCGTGGCGTGGGGCAGCTCATACAGGATTCCGCTCACGCGTGTCGCATGAAATTATGCATCTCGCATTTTTCCCCCCGCGCGGCCGGTTGACAATGCGGCCGCGACCGCGGCGGCGCTCGTCCCCGGATGCCATTTGTGGAAAAGTCACGCAATTATCCGCCGGCAAATCTGAGCGGCAGCTGTGTACTCCAAGTTTGGTCTCCTCCTCTCTCTCGCTCGCTCGCTTACGCCTTCGGAACGAGACCTGACCGTATTCGCCTCTCATCCAAGTCCATTTCTTCTCCCGTCTCGCGTCCTGGCTATGCTCTTTTAGACTCGAGTCGCGACACGCTTACGTGCGGTCTCTCGCGGTGATCCTCGTCTCATTCGAACCGTTTGATGTCTTAATTGGACAGACAGGCTTGCCTTGAACGACGAGGCGGATCATACGTGAACTAATCAAGGACACGGTTTTCGCGCTATCATCTAATACTGACATCTAACCACGTATGAGTCACTGAAAGCGATTACCACATCCTGTAGGTTACACACAAGCTTGACCCATGAACTTGCGGTACGATATGTTTTTTTATGGATCCTCAATACTTTAGAAAATATGCAATATATAATGTATCTAATGAGAAGTGTAGAAAAAATAAGTACAGGGCAAGAGATTAGTACATCAAGTTAATCCTCGAGCTACGATATCCATGAGAATCCAATTATTTTAAAGCTGATAGAGTACGTCGAATTATGCATACAGCAACTATATTATAAAGAAAAGAAGGGAGGGAAGAAGAGAATAAGAGCAAGTTTGTAAGAACCGTAGTTCATTTCGCGCTGGACAGGCTGGACGACGCCCAGTCTGGGTCGAGTTATTTCAGACGAGCCTCGCACCGCGTGTTCTCTGCCTTTGCAACCGTACATTTAGCTTTAAAAGCGGACAGCTAGACAGATACAGAGAGAACAAGCGGACCGGTTTTAATATAGATATACTGCTTAATTAGCAGTTGCGCTGGTTGGCTCGCGGTTCGCTTTTTTGCGGATTCGCAACGCCGTATTCGGGTCCACGCGGTGTTCTCTATTAGTCCCGCGGGATGTAGTTCACCGGGTTGTTAATTATCCAGGAACATGCGAAAGCGTGTGGTTAGGTATGTGTCGTAATCGAATTAGAGCGACGTTGGTAATTCCTGTAACGGAAAATTGCCCGAGCGCGGATCTTTCGAGAATTGAATATTACTGACCACCCGTCAAGATTGAGTGCCTCAGATAAACTGTAATCTTTACGCCAATCACGTTGGAATATTCAAGTGCAGTCGATTATTCATTGAATTCCTTTTTCGTGCTTTCATTCTAATCTATCGATGTACGTGGTAAGATACGGGACTTTATTTTTCTCTGATAAAATACAATTGTTTACGTGAGTGCTTTCTGCAATTGTTAATAAATCTGTTCATTGAAGATTGTGAAGATTATTGCAAATTTCGATCTCGTAATAATACCAATACACAAAAACCTATAAGAAAAAGCAATTCAAAGTCATGCTTAATTATAACATTCATGAATGTGCAGGGCAAAGCATCAAACTCGTCAGTTATATTCATTGCCCATTCAAGCGTCATTGGTTACGGCTAGAGAGACTAGTAAGGAGTCCAGGGGCATCGTTTTACGGCGCGGGTCGATAAATTGAAATCCTTATCGCAGTCCCTCGCGGAAGGTAGGTAGGTACGTACAATGAACGAACCGCGTAGCTAACAAGATCAGAAGTTGGGGGTGGATCGTCCGGAACGAACGTGGGACGGCCGTGTGTTGCGACGCGCCATCGGCGTGGGATCCTTCTGGTGTGCGTGCGTGCGCGGAGATCGCCCGGTCCAGGTCGTTACCCAGATACCAGGGACGTCGCGTCGTGTGCGTCCACCACCACCGACGCCCTCGTCGCCGTCGTCGTCGTCGTCGGCGTGACGCGGTCCTATAACGACGGGACATGTGGGAGTCCCCGGCGAGCATTTTTGCCACAGCTTCTATCTCGCGAATGAGGCTCCGTGTATTTCTTGTTCTTCCATTTTGACCTAGCCCCTCTTGCGTAAAACGCGCGTGCGATATCTCTCCGCGACGGGTTCTCGGAAAGTTTAATAAAAGGACAGATTAAACGGTCGCGAACAAAGGGTGACATCAGAGTTACTCGCGGAAAATATCCGCACGCTCACTGACACAATGCCTTTATTAATATTAATGTCTATTTATTCGTTTCTTAGAACATTTCGTTTGAAACAGTATAAATAGTTCGATGGTGTGAATTCTCGGTCAATTTCTCGTATCTATTTTATATAATTTTCGTGTAATTAAACAAGTTTGTTAATATATTCATGCAGATAAATTCGAACTGTTTTCAGTCGATCGGCGGTAAAAACCAATTCTCGTCATACCATAAAAATGAGATACGTGTGCACGCTTCCCATTCGTTTTACCTTTAAGTAGACGAAGACCGTGTTAGGTCAGACACGAGCGCAGCGCCTCGCAGCTCAGCCCCCTTTTCAAGCTTTCTAATTTATTCGCGCCGTATTCATCCTCCACGCGTCTTCTGCATTTATAATTTCATTTTTTCCTCGCGCTCTTGTCCGACCTCCGTCGGGTTCGCACCTCCTCGACCGATTCGTCTCGTTCCTTTTCGCGTATCTCAGCCGCGACACGAACACGAAACCCGAAGCTCTTGTCGACATCGACGTGCCGTCACCCGGCGCGATAAATTTAGCCTCTCCGGCCAGGACACCGTCGACTGCTTAATGATCCAGAATTCAATTCGATTTGGGATCAGCGACAAGGCTCTCTTAGCTCCCGCCACGATCGTGCACGATTTATCGCGACGCGCAGTTTCATCCCGCCGATGTTTACGACCCGCCGATACCCACGGTCTTTGAAAGTTTTAGCATATTTTTAGATGCGATTTACATATCTGTACGTACGTCTAACAAATATTTCAGAGTTAGCACGTTTAGATGTTCCACAGTAAGATTTTCCTCTTTGCAGAAATAATAATATGTATTAATCATTTTCTCGATAATGAAAAAAGCCTCTCGTATAACCAAGAAATGAAATAAGGATTGACTCTAAACGGTACTTTTTTCTAACGTTGCTCTATTTTTTATTTATCAAATATCAGAGATTATCTACCTCTAGTTTTGTATATCGTTAAGCACATTATTCACCTAAGTACATAAATACGAGCTTTGACTACGTTATGTTTTATGCGTCTTCTGCGAAGGAGTATCGTTGTTATATGGAATGAAATATCGCGTTAGGAGTTAGACCTTCTTTGTCCGTAGAAAGTGTTGGTCCACCGTAGAGCGGAGTATGCACGCGCGGTATCTCGAGATCTCGATCTTACGTTCGCTAAACTCCTACAACGGTTTCCTGCGATGAAATACGACGCGGTCGGCCCAAGGAGAAGCCTTAGTTATAACGGCTTGGACAAATTACGACCGGCGCGTGACTAAAATGGTCACGCCGGACGAATTGTCGATCGTTAACACCTCCGTGCGCACAGTCAGCGTGCATGCCGCGCCGCCGCTATTTGCATGAAGCTCTTTACCGGCGGCCAGGAATAAATACCGAAGCGATGAATTCGATCCATCGATTGTCTTATCCGCCGCGAACGGTCCGAGGTGAATATTGTGCCGTACATACAAATGTCTATATGACTATGAAAATAAAAGGCGTTGTACGTACAAATAAAAAATACGTACATGTGAAAACGTAGTGTGAAGGAGATTATGTAAAATGGGTGAGATCATGTATTACAAACTTTATATATTTTTCAGCCCTATCAATAAATATTTATCCTTCTTTTCGTATCTTTTTTCGAGTCAACGAATCGGAGTCATACACTTTCGACTTTATGACGAGAAAATATTGCCTCATTTTCATCCAATGACGGTTGAAACTGAAAGAATCGGCGCGATTCCGTCGTAAACGATCGGGATCTGGTCGCAACCTCGATATTTCACAGCGAAGAACCGCTAAACGGTTTGACGTTCGCCGGGTGAAACGCGTCCACTCCCATTCGAATTCCAAGCTACGCTGCGGGCAGCCGTAATCGTGAATTACCGATGGCGCGGAATTTCCGAAACGATCGGCAAGCTTATCGCGTGCATCGGTTACTAGAGCGCGGCCGGTGGCCCGCTAGGCGATGCAGAAACGCAACGTGACGACGCGACGTGTGGGCTCGGCTAAAGTGTGGGTTCAACCGCGTCGAAGCGGTCGTATTTGGCGATCGCGGCTGAGAACGGTCGTGTGGGCTCGTCCACCCGTGCGGCCAGTCGGGCGGCGTCGATGGAGACCGCGGCGTACCTACTCGGCGAAAACGATACTTGGGAATTAATCACGAGGCCATTTTCTTACCATCGCCAATAAAACTATTAACGCAGCGGCAATAAAACAGATCGAAATACCGTTCTGTCGATCAGCGTAGATATTCGTTTTGTGGTTCTCTTGTTTCTTTACTCGTGGAATGATTGAACGTGAGAAAGATAGAGAGATGGAACGGGAATGTTTTAATTTGACAAGGTCGAGAACGACGGACAGTTGTCACGCGAACCTCAACGACGTGCACCGCGTTGAAGAGGTTAATAGAAAGTTATCTTCTTTAATCTCGAAGGCAGTCGTGCTCGCCGCGCGCCGCCGCCGCCACGGCGCACCCGTTAGGGGCAATTGAAACGGCACGTGATTGACTTGGTGACTGGGTAATCGTGCCGCTCTTCCCTGTCGTTCGATCCACGCACGCGGCTTTCCGTCCGTCGCGTGCTCTCCAGTCGTGACACTTTGTCGAGTTAAATAGGATTGGCCATTGGCAGTTTCGTTGAAAGCAACGGTAATTGCACGATGGCTTTCTGTTATTGCCTCTAAGACGATTTTAACAAGATTTACTAAACAGAGTATTTTTGCTGTGCATTTATTAAAGTTATAATGAATGATGTCAAAGTACATATACTTTCTATTCATGTAGAAAGCAACAACAACAAGTCGAAATTGATTTACAAGAATCGCGTCATTGTTCACAAGCTGCGAAGGAAATAACGAGAAGGAAATTTTGTGATCACTCGAAAATTTCGTAATTTTTCATCCATCCGTTGACACCTGTTTAAGCGCGATGACTGACGGCACAGCTCGCGGGAAAGACTGCGTTTGTAGGAATTGACGTGTCACCCACATGCCGCGATTTCTTAATAAGGAAGCGACGCTTATCGAAGAAGGAAAGGTCGTGGAGTCTCCTCGAAACCTACGCGGCCAGGTCAGCCCACTGGAGAGTACAGAAGCTACGTTTNAATGATGTCAAAGTACATATACTTTCTATTCATGTAGAAAGCAACAACAACAAGTCGAAATTGATTTACAAGAATCGCGTCATTGTTCACAAGCTGCGAAGGAAATAACGAGAAGGAAATTTTGTGATCACTCGAAAATTTCGTAATTTTTCATCCATCCGTTGACACCTGTTTAAGCGCGATGACTGACGGCACAGCTCGCGGGAAAGACTGCGTTTGTAGGAATTGACGTGTCACCCACATGCCGCGATTTCTTAATAAGGAAGCGACGCTTATCGAAGAAGGAAAGGTCGTGGAGTCTCCTCGAAACCTACGCGGCCAGGTCAGCCCACTGGAGAGTACAGAAGCTACGTTTGTACACTGTCATTCATAAGTGCCTAGATGACGTTATGCCATCAAAAATATCAATGCTTTTTAATCTTACAATTCTATATCATTTTATATTATATTATTTATGCTGTTAATAATAGAAGTCTTACGTATTAGAAATTCTTTCATCGAATATATTTTAAGTATTTTTTTCATAAATTATATCACGTATAGTTTAAAGATTCATTCGTTGGGATACGTGATAAAAGTTTCCTTACATTTTTATATTCATTTTATTCATAACTTGAAAGTAAGTATTTATGAATGCTAGTGTATTTATGATCGAAAGAACAAGAGTGGGCGCTAAAAATGACTAGCCCACGGACGTCTAATTAGGCTCGTTCTTCGTGCTCCTTACGCGTCGCCTCGCCGGTCCATAGAATGTGACTCGTGGACGATCTGTGAGTCTCGCCACGTGAGTCAGGGGATATTAATCGTAAGCGGAACAAGAGTCTTGTTAGCGCAAGTAGTCCGTGGGATTGAAATTAGAATATTTTATATAATACAAAGAGAGTAATAACGCACACTTATATATAGATATAGTTGATGTAAATATGTCAGGAAAATAACGAACTTCAATAGTCTACGTCTATGTAATACTATAGAAGGAAGAATTTCTTGTAACAATTTATGGCACCTTTAGGAACACGTGGCTACAACATTATGATGAATGTTAGAAACAGAATCGATCTGGTACAGTTCACCCGTGTCCGATAAAAATACATCAAAGACGACCCTTGTACCACCAAAGTACATCTGCCGGATGACGCGTAACACTCGGGGTGTTAGATTCGACCCTTCATAGGTCCTCCTCACAATACTGTACTCTCAAATCGTACAGATAAAGTACGGTCCTCTTTTTTCCCACACAATAAATAGAATCGGTTCTACATGACCAAAATAGTGGTCTCACATTTTAATTCTTCCTTCAATTCAAAATAGCATAAAAGATATTAGAATTTTGATAGACATTTTATAAAAATTTAATCTTGGTTTAAAATATTAATAATTCATAACTGCTATTATTTTTATATTTACTGCACTTTGTTTAAAAGTTGTTGGAAGTATTTCAAATCTCCTTCCATCTTTTTAATTTCAATAGTTCTAAATGTTCAGGGATAAAACCAAAATATAAAGATAAATAATTGAGAACGATTGCACATACAGAACGTGTTTTATACAATAAGACACCCTCGATGTTTTTGACGGAAACGAGTTGCCGCAAAAGCATCTGGATTCAAAAATTTGCATAATCTGAAGCTACTCGATTCGGTGAAGTAAGCACACGTGCATTCACGCGTCTACTTGGGCCGCCAGAAAAGGAGCTCGCGGTGCCTAACCAATTCCGAAAACGAGCCGACAGAAACGTAACGCGAACGCGGCGCGGCAGCCGGGTCGGTCGGTCGGTCGGATCGATCGCGAAGAAGCGACGGCAGCTGCTTGCACGATCCGAGTCAATATTTAATACAGTGGTCCCGCTGTTGTCCTCTGACCAGTTTCGGAAGGGTGACGTCCCACCCCTTTATTCGATCGCCGGATTCTTGCCGGTTTTTGTCGTCGGCTGGCATATCGAAGGAACGCCAAAACTCCAATACACATGTACGCGGGGATATCGGAGCCCGCTGGCGCTTGGAACGACGCGACGCGACGACCGAGGCGATGCTCGCCGCTGCCGCTGGCGAATCGAAGCTAGCGACGACGAAAAAGAGGGCAGATATTAATAAGATGACACTGTTCGCTTGAACTCGTGTACGATCGATTGACAGATGTTACGCAGCCGATACATCTATCTATAGTGGTTCGTCGACTTCTCGACGTTTGGGAACCGTCCGCTCCCGTCTCCCCTCGCCCGCGGACCGCCGGATAATTATCTTTTTCTACAGTTGTCGCGTAGCCAAGGGAGTGGTCCCGATTCTCCTTTTCGATACTCAGATTCCAAGGAGGAAGTGTACATGAAAGAATGCATACATGATACGCTTATGACGGGAATCGATGATGTAGCCGATTTTTTGGAGCGACGCGACGGACGGACGGTGAGATTCTTAGAGCTGGAAAGGGAGCAACTTTCTTTGGGGAGGACCCGATGGTTGGCACCGGGGAACCCGCTCGGGATCGCATCTAGATTCGGTTTTTTGATGTTCTGGCAAACCGTGGGACGCCACGGACCTGCGGTGAACGAGCCAAATATGTCCGTTGCCGAAGCCACATTTTCATCAGCCTTTTTGCCAGCGAATAAATTATCGCGGCCGAACGGGACGCAGAATATTTCGCTACCCGTTCTATGAATTTTTTGAATACCGAGGAATCAGGTCAAAATTATACTGATTAAATGTTCTTACAAAATTTTTTATGAACTGAAAGAAATTAAATGTTATTTCAAATCCAAATTACTTTCTTTGAATAATTTTTATTACTCAGAATCGACAGTCATTTTGAAACCGAATATTTGGAACAAATTCAACAACTGTTCTTTAAATCTTTATCAAAGAATCATCACATTATATTTTCAATTTAAATACACGTGGTACTTAATTCATTTACTTATTTACTTACACTGAGAGCAAGTTCAATAGGTATTTATACAAATACGAAAACTAAATACACACTTCGCGTTTGAGGGAATTGAAGCTGAATCAAGCCGCGGCCAAATCGGAGCGGTGTTCCTGAAGCTCGGAGTGAAAATATCCGAAGCTGAGTCACCGAAGGAGCGGGCCACGCGCGGTGCGGCGGCGTTGGTGGGGATTCGGAGAACAAGCGGACCGCCGCTGCACAGGAACGTATTCCGAATGTTTCGCTCGTACTTAAATCGTCTGCTTGTCCGACTAACCATGGATCCGCGTCCAGGCCCGGAGGGTGGAACAGGAGGCGGGAGGACGGCGAGATAAACGGAAGAGAGACAGCTTCTTGCGTTGCATGTTTGTCGTCGAATCCGCCGCGTGATTGACGGACGCTCGCGTGGAGACGAGGGCTGCCTCTCCGTTCCGTGACATCTTCTGATCCGATGTTTATCTTGCGCCGCTACGAACTCGTTTCTGTTGTTCTCCGAGGTAGTGGGTAGGTAGGTAGATACCGGAGCGCGATCGTATTTCGTGCTACGTCCATCTCGACGGGAATCGATCTTGCCTGGTACGCGTTCGTCGCCGTCGTCGGGATTAGCGTCGTGAACGCTTCGCCGTGGGAGGAGGAGGAGGAGGAGGAGCGGATCGTCCGCAGATAGGGAAGCCAACGGAGAAAGGAGAGATTGACATTCGGAGCAGGCATCGGGCCGAGATCGAAGCTCCGCCGATCGGAATCGGATGTAAGATGCGCCCGCTACATCCATCGTATCGCTCCTTTTGATGTTTTGGCGAGCGACTCTCGTTTGTTGCTTTTTGGTGCCGGCTGGAACGCTGCGGATTCGTCTCTCACGGCCTCAGCGCTACGATCCTTGTAGGAATCTTCGGTAGTTCGATATTTATTAGGGTATTCGACTAGTTTGATCGATCTTTTTTAAGTAATCCTCATTGTCAGTTGGAGATTTGTTCGTCTTTGCCTCGGGCTAAATTAGCTCCACTAGAAAATGCTTTATATTCGGCAGATGAATATTGATGAGGCTATTTCGAAACAGTTCCTCGGTAACTTCGAAATTGGAGAGAATAAATTAGAGAGGAATTTGCTCGAGAAACATCGTACGATTTTCATACCTCATGCGAGACGTTCGCTTCACACTTTTATGAAAACGAGAACTCGCGCTGAAATATCATGCGTCGCGATCAAATTATAATTCTGCCGGCCGCTGAATATTCATTTCGATTGCCCCAGACTATCATTCGACGATTAAGTGCATTAAACAAAATGGTATTTCATCACGGTCGTCTTGACGCATTGGGCATTATTCGGAACGATACTTTGTCAAAAATGATAATGAACGACTGTCAAGTCACGGCGCCGCGTCGATAACGCCAGGTGTCACACGGGATTGTACGCGTTCTATCGGTACTCGAAAGTACGGCTCGTGAGAATGTTAATTTTACGTTTAATCACGGGTATCGGCTCGCCACCGTGCGGCGCACATATTTGTTGCTCGAAAGGAATCATTACGGAAAGCAACTTTGTAAATTAGCATTCCTCTGGAACGCGAATCGTGCCTTGCATGCAGCTGCAATCTGTACAATTATACTTCTATTTCACCGTATTTTCTGGAACGCTGTACAACCTTCGATCCACGAGGGGAAAGAAAAAAAAATAAAGGCTAAGAGAGAAAGGGAACTGCTAGTAAAAAGGTATTCTCGGGAGCACGTTTTTCCACACGAAAATAACGCTTAAGGTTATTATTTTTATACGCAGCATGAAGTTAAATATTAATTAGGTATGAATCTTCATATTACTTTTTCTAGTTTCTTCAAAACAATTTTAACTCAGTAAAATAAATAGAAAACGAAATTAAGTTCCACAGTAAAATTATGGTAATTAAAAAATGTACCTGTGTTCTCTCCTTATGCAAATAGAGTAATTTTCCATTATTATTTCATTCTTTTGTACCTACAGACGAACAAAGACAATAATCTTTTTAATTATATTTATGAGAAAAACATACATGTATACATTATATGGAATGATATATGCTTTTATAAATGAATTATTAACTAATAAATAATAACTAATATTCATATAAGTGGATTTTCTTTCCATTCATGTGTCATTCTTCGTGGAAAAGTAGTAAAGAAATTATGATCTCAAAGTTTCTCAGAAGCAAGAGAGACTAAATTGTTTCAATGGATCATAGAATATTTTTGTTGCTCTAGTTCATGGTCAATAGGTGCTTGCCAGAGTAAAGAATGAATAACTGCGTGGCTGCTTAATGGATCGTAAAAACGTCGCTTTCGCGATAAGTAAAGAGAGAGAGGGAGAGGGAGATAGGTCCGGAAAGCAATTTCTGAGCATAATTTGCACCTGGTCCAATAAGCAACATCTATGGACTACGAATTATGAGCTGAACTTCGATCGCTTCGCACGTCGTCATAAAATCCGTCCTTACTTGGCTGGTTCAATCAACATTTTGCTACGCACTAACGGAAAATGATAAAGCTTTCTCATTTCCTTGCTGCAATGCCTTCAGGCACCTAATCAATTTTTATGTGCATCCTTTCGCATTTTGTTAAGTAAATATTCATGTAGCGTTTGACATCATAAATTTCTTTCCTATTAATTTTATACTAAAGCAGAATTGATTTCAAATATCATATTTATTTGATAGACACATTGGAGCACAAAAAAGTGTGCTGAAATTCTGAAAAATCTTCATGAAGTGCTAAGAATCCAGCAGGTAAGAGTTATTACATAAAATTTGCAATTTTTCGACATTATCTGAGATCTTCAAAAAGCTTGACTGTAAAACTGTCAAGAAGAAACTGCCCCTTCCGTACACATTAAATCGCTACAGTGGCAAATTGCACCCCGCGTAAACCTCGTCAAGCGCATTCTTTTACAAAATTGCCACGGGGATAGCGTTGCATTATCACGCGATTACTTAGAAAACATTCGTTTTCGCGGAAGCTCTGGCATCGAATTGAACGTCGGCACTGCGCGGAACGGTTATCTACTATTTAAAGGGCGAATTAAAATTCTCGCGTTCACACCTTTCCCGTGGTTCGCGGAATCGTCGAACGCTTTACGCGCAATTACTTCTTAAGTGGGTTTCACGTCGCTTCGCCGTGTCGGCGCGGCGTTTCGGAGTCCCGGAGCCCCGGTCCCACCGTTGCCTCCTCTTCCTCCTTGTTTCGCCGGGCTTCATTGCTATGCATGGGGCGACGCGAGGATCGCAGCCCAAGACGACCGGGGTAATTGATTCCTGTCTGAACGGGATATTTACATACGCTAATGGCGTGCTTTCGGCTTATTTGGGCCTCGTACTCGCCACTCGCCACGTTTCTTCTCGCGCTTCTCTGCACGATGCGATTTTATTATGACGGCCTGCACACGATTTCAAGAACGTTATGTAAGTCGGTTCTCGGTCATCACGCATACATGCGCGTATCTAGAAGATCCGCACGCGATGTGACGCACGTATGCCATCTGTGCAAGACAGAATTCGATGTCCACGTCTTGCCAATAACTCAAAAAATAAAATCGTGATCCAATTAATCAAAAGGAAAAGAGATCGTCCTTATTTTTTATCAAAATCGATGAAGTCTCATGCTTTCAACAGGTTCACTTTTTATTTATTATGTGGACATACTTCTTTAGACTATGCATCAGCACAATTGGTAAGATATTAATGGTATTTTCAAATGATCGATTCAAATGAGGCCGAGACTCGAGTACATAAGCCGACTTAATGTTTGCCGGGCGTGCACGCAATTTCTTCGGAGCGGATTTCCACACACGCTTCACCCACGCGGCGAGCGTCGCACGTGTCAAGCTTTTCTAGCGCGTGTACATATTCCGCGGGAGCAAACAACGGAATAAGAGCATCAGATAGACAACCCCACGGTCGTGCCTCCGCTCCTCTCTCGCGGTAGTACACTTCATAAATAACTCAGATTTTTCGACCTACACACGGCCACGCGCGCGCTTCGCTCGTCCGTTGGTACTCCACGTACTTCGTGTTTCCTACAGTAATCGCAATTGTAATCGCAAACGAGGATGTGCTCTGTCCTTCCTTCGCCGTGGCCTGAGAGCGTTATTAACCCAAATTGTAGAGCGAGAGCACTAGCACGCCCTTATCCAAAGTCTCGTGCCAGCGTCTTTCGTGCTTTCACGGAAATTAGTGTGCCCGCTGGAGGAGCATGTATGTCACGTTTTTTGTTCATTTAGGGAAAATAGAAATAGATTGAATTGTCAACTTTACATTATAATCTATTTTTAATATGATACAATATTGAGCTTAATATGATACAATATATGATTTTTTAATACTTAATTTTTCAGGATGTAATATGTATAAATTTTTGTATAACTTAGATATACATGTTTTATTGTTCTATCATTACATAATAGGTATTTCTATAATAAATTACTAATATTCTATGCATTTAGATATATTTTATCGATTCAACTGCAATGGAAGATACTTACACACATCTTTTCGTTACAGAAGCCGTTGATCGAAGTGCTGAGGCATCGAATGAAACATGCAGTTGCATATTACTTCAACAAATAACACTATCCTGTTACACCTTAGAATACGAATTCTTCGGATTCTTCCCACAATTAGCATGCACGTATCGCTACCAAACATTATATTAAAAAAATTACAATTACTTTTGACATAAAATAACATAAGAGTCACAAATCTTTTTATATTATCTCAATGTGCAACGCTCAATGCTGGAATAAAGTCGTCATTCATGCGTATGAAGTTCACATTGTTCAAAACGACACCGCGACACTGTAAAGACAGGATTCGGTATCACGATCCGTGACTCGTGCGGGCGTTTGGGAACATGTAGGTACCTAAATACCGGATTACACGAGCGGCGAGCAAGACTCCTGAACGAATTGTCAGACGCGGCGCGAGAGAGCTCGCGGGAACAATAGCCGATCGTGACTGGCGTAGATCGATACGATTTGATGTATGCTCGCGTTGCGTTGCTTTGTGCCACCGGCCAACCTATGTAAATGTAGCCACTGGTTTAAGTATGAGTCACTCTAAAAATAGCAGAACAATATGATTCGAATTCGAACAAAAATATATCCGTCTGCTTGTTACGTAAACGCTTGATAAAATTTTTCTGACAATTTGCTATTTTTTTTTCATGATTATGTATGCTAAACGGAAGGAGTCTTATCGGAAGTCGAATGCGATGATACTTGACTTTCGTGAACGAGTTGGGGAAGGAATCGGAGTAACATGTGCGATTCGTAGACTGCTGACGGTGAGAATTATTGAAAATTTGCCAGCCTCGTGTGCTGCTTGAAATAAACATCGTTCACTTCCAAAGAGCGGAGAAATTCGAGCTGCTTAGGTTAGGCACATGTATTCCGTTTGATTATTCAGCGTCTGGCAGCCGGTAGCAGACGCTTCGTCATATTAACATTCTCGAAATACAAAACCGCCATTCAGAGAAGGGAAACATCGATAGACGGTTAGTGTATTGCGCATGCATTGAATGTCGGAGCCGCGTTATCGCGGGACGAACGTCTCTTTCGAAACAACCTGTTCCCAGGTGCGTCGGTAGCCATTCAATTAATCGTTCAATCAATTTTCAATACATTCGAGATATTCACCACCATTTTTACGTGACGAATCTGGTCATAAATTACAAAAAATGGAACATGTTTTTTACCGTGTAATGCGATAACAATTACTACGTGTTTAAGAGAAAGGAGTAAAAAATGGAATAATATTTGAACCAATAAATGAATAATGGAACAAAATGTTTTCCTCAAACACATGTCCTTTCACGAAGGATCTAACGATGTCCATCAATATTTCTTACCGAGCCAGGCCGCGTTTGACAATCGTTTTGTAGCGGAAGATCCGCGTTCGGCCGGACGGCGGGCCTCTTCAGGGTGAACAGCCATAGTCGGTCAAAAATTGGAGGGGACAAAAGAAACCTGAACGGCCATTACTGTGGCACGGCACGTGGAACGCACAAAAATGCCCGACTTCTTTTACACCGCGACGAAAGGGCAGCGTTTCGCGAACGACAGCGCACGATAAACGGCACCTCGGAAAAAACTTCGAAGACGATCGCGTACGTGAGACGCGAGACAAACGGCAATGGCTAATCTTCGTTCCTTCGACGGGTTCGTGGCCCTTCAGCGTCGTACTTACGCCGCACGAACGATTCGTATTTTATTGTCACTCGCAGCGATGCGTGCGACTCGCATACGACGCGCAAGTAGAATAGGACATCGTCGGTCAGACGTCCGACTTCTACTGACGCGAGGTAGCTTTTTATTCCTGTCCATAGAACAGGACTTGTGGCTTCCTTCGTTTTCTCTTTAATTACGAGCTATTATATCTTCATCATTTTATACTCTTGCATTATATTTAATATATTGAAAAGCATAATTATATTTGAAGATATTATATGTATATTATATTGCTTGAGTAATAAAATTCATACTCCTAACTACTAAAATATTTGTTTTCGTAGTTCCATTGCAAATATAATTCTTTCTCACGAAGTCTTAAAAGCTTTTCTTTAAAATTTTACTTTTATTTCCATTTCGACAACTTTTCACAAATACGGCATTTCAGTTTGTATAGCGATTTGATAGTTTGACTGTACGAATATTTATAAAACGAACTAGAAGAATATTTGAAATAAAGTCCGAGTCGGAAAGCGTGGAGGAAGTGTAGCTGAAGCCTTGGTGGCGTTTTTCCACGAGGCCAGACCAGATAATCATCGCTTTGCTCTGGCACCGTGTCACCGGATAGCACTTATCAGTAAGAGATTGACGACGAGGCCTGACTGCGCGAGCGGCAGTGGTAGTCACCAACCGCGGCGGCGGCGGCGGCTGTGGCGTTGCGGAAGCGCGCGTGTGGGGGATACGGCGAGTCATCGGGGCATATGCTGAAACGAGGGAGAGAGAGAGATAGAGGAAGTAAGAGAGCGGACGGAAAAGGGAGGGAGAGAGGAGCTTACAACACGGAGGGAACGAGATCGAGCCAGAGACCCCCCACTTGTTGTTCGCGAGTGGCGGCGCGTGTCAACCTTGCCTTGTCCTTGAAACCACGCGACCGCGACCGTACAACGAGCCAAGTTGCTTCGGAGCAGCGCTAGTATGTAGTAGACGCTTGCACGGTTCTAGGAATCAGCTGATTGCCCGACAAAGAGGGGAATACCTGGAGCCTGGTGGGCTCTCCAATCGGATTTTCACATTTCTCACCAGCTCGTATGCGCGATTAGAACATAGAATAATTAGCACTGGGATAAGATCGAGGGGATTTCTTTTTCTTCGAGTGACGTGACTGACTCGAGGACCTTTTTGGAGTCGAGCTTCAAACACTGGCCATACGTCATATGATTTTCGTCCTTCGGCATTCTAAATGAACAGACACGGCAACGAGTTTGAGTAACGAGACAATGTTATGATGACAATGATTTCGTAACTTAGACGAAAGAAATTGAAAATGAATGGAATATTAAATTGTAACATGCAGATAAATCACGTGCCTGTTATCTCTGTGAGTGAAAGAGATGCATACCGTCTGATACCGTGTGCGATTCTCCGGTCTGACAATGAGACGCCAGACCAAGGTAACAAATCTCGTCGCCCGAGGCGAGGAGACACAAAAACGCGTCGGCAGACTAAACAGAATCCTAGAATTTGCGTATTAATGGCCGCATTTAAATAATTATCACCAGCCGGCTGTGTATCTCTCGTCGCGTGATTCAGGGATTACGCCGCCTTCTTGTGTGCCGGGAACGTTTTTGTGCGTCCAACGCGACGCAACGGCGACGGGTCGTTTACAATTTTTGCGTCGCGGCGTCAGGTGGAAGCTAGAATGCACGATTCGTGCGAACGGAACAAAAGACGTTAGAACGAACGAAAAAGAAGGAATTCCGAACAAGCCGAAATGTTTACCTCGCGTGCAAGCAAAGGTGTACCCGGATAACGAACAGGCGCCACGAAAAGAAGGCCGTGATTTAATGAAATCGCTCGGTGAAATTATTCGCCTCGATTATTCTAATCTCCGTGGACTAGCCGGGTCAAACCCCGATAAATAAAAGAACACTCTACGTCGGACGGGGTACGACGTTTATAGTAGGAGCTGTCAATTATAATCGCATTTCGTTTCGTTCGACACGAGGGAGCGACCCCAGAAACTGTTTTGTCGCCGCGGTAATCTTGACCAAGAGCTTAGAAAGAATCTGGTCAGACCTCGGTGGTATCTCGTGGGACCTGTTTGTCGGAGATTTTACGTAACAAAAGATAACCGACTCACCGTCGTCGTCGTCAAGCAGATAACTGAGAATTTTAACTCCCGCGTCTCTTACTTATGCAATCCAACAACCCATGAAAAATTGGTATTTTTATCCTTAGATATTGTGTATATAACAGGCTTGCAGCAAGCGTACTTATGAGCGATAGAAAACTGTTTATATCTGCACTTTGCGCAAAAGATAGGTTTACATTGTAAAACGCTGTTTCCCCTGACCTGAACCTAGAGTTCACGATCAGCTATGATGAGGTAGTACCATGCAACTTGTCATTCAGCGCGTATTGCGTGTACCATTGCCACTTCTGCGCTGCAATTTACGGCACCGCCGAAGTTACTGGCTAACCACATTAGAGTAACGCGAATTTGTATAACGACAGCGGCGACTCAAAATTTCCTACTTTTTACTCTTTTATAAATTGCGTCATTGCATATTCTAACTGCTCGTTACTATGAACCGGTGTACGTCTTTTGTAATTATAAAATCGAACGCACTTTTCTTTCAGCGGAAATGTAGGAAATTTCTAAGACTACGGCTCATTTGCAATGTTAAATTCTGCGAAACAAACTGTCTGCGATCGTATGATGTGCGATAATACTGATGAATAACGCAGGAATGATAAACACAGTTTCTCGGAACTATTTGAAGCTTTCACCGCGCTACGCGACAAATATTTTTAGCAACACGCGTCGCGTCGCTGCGGCGCAAACATCGGCTAAATCTAGGAATTTCCAAACCGGAAGCAGTCTCGCCGGAAAACTACTCATCGTCGAGTTCAAGTGAAAATCGAAAGCAAATAAATTGGTTATCATTCGGAGATGGTGCCACCTCGAGATTAGATTTTTCTTGTTGTCCGATAAATTCCCAGGCCGATATGAAAGACGTTCTATCCTTTTTCTCCTCTGCCTATTTTTCTATTTACAGCTGATCTACAATTCCATCAGAAATCGCTCAATCGAGGCCCGAACGCCCTCTCTTGTCCCAAAAGTACGGAAAGGGCACAGGTTTCAGAGGCTGAAGTTGAAGGGCCTCACAGTGTTCAAGGGCCCACCGCCAGGAGGCAGCAGGCTCTGGTGAATCCACACTTTCGATCTGGCTCGGTGGGGGTTCCGGATTTTCGGTCTCTTGGATAAAAGCTACGAAGGGGATCCCGAGACCGGTTTAGCGCTGGGAAACCAAAAGACGACATCCTTTAGATGGCAGCATCTCAGCGTAAATCCCAAGATACACTCGCTCGCGATCAGTCTGCATTTGGAGTTGCAGCAACGCGCACGGTGCACCATGAAAGGCACCTCTGAAGTGCCCGAATTACACTTCTGCATTCTTAATTTTTTTTCTAGACTATCTGATGCACAAATGAATTATAATTTTGGAGCGTCAAAAAAATTAAATGAAATAAGATTAATCATTACTTGTCACATGTTAATAAAAATTAATACTGAAAATAGAGTTAAAAATTTGAAACGTGTATGAAGGNGCGTGTACCATTGCCACTTCTGCGCTGCAATTTACGGCACCGCCGAAGTTACTGGCTAACCACATTAGAGTAACGCGAATTTGTATAACGACAGCGGCGACTCAAAATTTCCTACTTTTTACTCTTTTATAAATTGCGTCATTGCATATTCTAACTGCTCGTTACTATGAACCGGTGTACGTCTTTTGTAATTATAAAATCGAACGCACTTTTCTTTCAGCGGAAATGTAGGAAATTTCTAAGACTACGGCTCATTTGCAATGTTAAATTCTGCGAAACAAACTGTCTGCGATCGTATGATGTGCGATAATACTGATGAATAACGCAGGAATGATAAACACAGTTTCTCGGAACTATTTGAAGCTTTCACCGCGCTACGCGACAAATATTTTTAGCAACACGCGTCGCGTCGCTGCGGCGCAAACATCGGCTAAATCTAGGAATTTCCAAACCGGAAGCAGTCTCGCCGGAAAACTACTCATCGTCGAGTTCAAGTGAAAATCGAAAGCAAATAAATTGGTTATCATTCGGAGATGGTGCCACCTCGAGATTAGATTTTTCTTGTTGTCCGATAAATTCCCAGGCCGATATGAAAGACGTTCTATCCTTTTTCTCCTCTGCCTATTTTTCTATTTACAGCTGATCTACAATTCCATCAGAAATCGCTCAATCGAGGCCCGAACGCCCTCTCTTGTCCCAAAAGTACGGAAAGGGCACAGGTTTCAGAGGCTGAAGTTGAAGGGCCTCACAGTGTTCAAGGGCCCACCGCCAGGAGGCAGCAGGCTCTGGTGAATCCACACTTTCGATCTGGCTCGGTGGGGGTTCCGGATTTTCGGTCTCTTGGATAAAAGCTACGAAGGGGATCCCGAGACCGGTTTAGCGCTGGGAAACCAAAAGACGACATCCTTTAGATGGCAGCATCTCAGCGTAAATCCCAAGGTACACTCGCTCGCGATCAGTCTGCATTTGGAGTTGCAGCAACGCGCACGGTGCACCATGAAAGGCACCTCTGAAGTGCCCGAATTACACTTCTGCATTCTTAATTTTTTTTCTAGACTATCTGATGCATAAATGAATTATAATTTTGGAGCGTCAAAAAAATTAAATGAAATAAGATTAATCATTACTTGTCACATGTTAATACAAATTAATACTGAAAATAGAGTTAAAAATTTGAAACGTGTATGAAGAACTATTTAATATAAATAGCAGTAAAATTAGATAATTCTGTGGGTATAATTATGAAAAGGGTACGAGGAGTGGAAGAAATGAGACCAGATTTTAGTTCTGTCAAAGAGATCAATATTTATTTGATGCTCTTGCATTGATAAGCGTCGATCTTTTCTATTCTCACAGTAGAGAGGAATTATAAACATCATTTCTCTGCATTCGATATAAATATAAATTACATTGATACATGCGTACTCAGTCAGACGTTTTCATTCTCTCTCATCTCGCGCTCAGACTTAACTACGTTACAAACTAGGCGTCTCGCGGTTAGTTTACAAAGGTTCCTCGTACTCTTACAACCACGACAAAAAACACTCGCAGGGGCGTTTTCTTTTATGTACAAGAAACAGAATGGAAGACGTCGGTGATTCTTGTTGCGTAAGGCACTTAAAATACGATATTCGTCTAAAGATATGTACAAAGGAAAAAACGAAAGTCAAAGTATACAACAGAACGTCGAATGAAAAGGAAAGAAAATGTACAAATTAAGGATGAAATGGAAATACGTAACGAGAAAACGCGTCTCGCGGACGTGAACGATAGTTCATCCTCGAATCAGGGCTACTGACGAATACGGCTTAACAATAAAATAGAACAATATTTACAAGGCACTGTTAAGGCACTGCCTCATAGGGCTACTGGCCGACTGCGCGCACTCGGGAAATATCGAACTCGCACGACTCCCTTTCGAGATACAAGATCTCCTAACGGACAGGACACCTTTCACCTTAAAAAAAAAAGCACGACTTCTAAAACGCGATACGCAAGGAACAATGGACCCGCGTACTGCGGGATTCTCTGTCGAACAGAACTAACAAATCACGTGTCTTCTTTCGCCACAAGCGGCAAATTATCACTCGAGACTGCGCGTCTCTTCCACCCGCGACTGTCAAAACTCTTTCTTCTCGACACAAAGCAAACGTCTTCTCTTTTTACCACGGCCTCCATGGTTTGGTTTCCACCGGCGGTACCACACTCTTTCTCATGACGAGAGCGAGGGGTTTCTGGAGAGGTGGACTGTAGACACGTGGGTCGAATTCCGGATCACTGGTATATCCGTTAGCCGGCGAGGTGGCGACGTCTCTGTGGCTATTTCCAGTGTTGTAGCTCGGTTGCTCGCGGAAAGACGCTGGCGGTGCTTCGAAGGCCACCGGGCTCGCAGCAGACGTGGACGTCGAGCTCGCGGAGGACGACGATGAGGATGCTGACGCGGTGCTGGCCGTTCTCTGAGGGATCGGGATGAGCGTCGGCATTGGCGAGGAAGGAGCCGGGGACGATGCCGGCGACATTATCGGTGTCGCTTTCGCACCGGCTGGAAGTACCAAAGCGATGTCACCGTTCGGTAGTCTAGTGGGGACCAATTGAAGTCCCGTGCCGTTGGCGTTCGTGAAGAAGATCCCGTTCGATTGTTGAACCTGGATCCTCGGGGTAGCGTCCACTTGAGGCAGAATGTGCACTTGCAGCTGTGCGGTCGGTGGCGCCGGTTGAACGGGCTGCTGACTTGTCGTCTGCGTGTTGTTGCTGGTCTCGACCGGTCCAAGGCAGGAGGCCAAGTGGGCCATCAAACGTCTCTTCACCGAGGCGTCCAGCCCGGGAAACCTGCCAACCTCACTGGCGCATTCCGTGAAACCGGCGCGGAATTTGTTCAACACGTTCGGATCGGCCGCCGCGGCCATGGCAACCTGTTGACGCTGGAGGGTCTCCAGATGTTTCACCGTCATCTCCAGAATATCCGCCTTCTCGAGCTTCGAATGCCTCGCTGGCTATAATCAGAAACGAGAACCGTCGATTATGCAAGAGTTCCGATTCGAATTAGGATCGATTTGAAAAAAATGTCCGGGTAAAAAAAAACGGGGAAATTGCACGAAATGTATACGAATTTTTTGTGAAAATTCCGAAATGATGAAAAGCACAAAAATTTAGGGACTGCACATTTCAGCTGGGAAAAGTAAAAATAGAATCGAGCAGGTATTGAGACACTTACGTCTTTTTTCATGGCATCCAGTATGAGGGACTTCAGGTCATTCAAGCAATTGTTGATGCGGGCTCGTCGCCGTTTTTCCATAATCGGTTTATTGCTCTGTAACAAAAAATAGGTACCCGGGTCAAGCACACTGTTGAACCACTGCAACTAGTTGATTGTTCCTATCGATTTCTACGAGGCCCGCGATCTCAGCTCAGTTACTGTTTCGAGTTTAAAAAGTACGAAAATCGTTTAAAAACATTCCCGGAATCTACGAAGATAACAAAACGACTCGATGTCAGAAGCTTCCCAAAATCTGTTGATTTTTCAGAAGTTCTGACTTTTCCTTCGACGACTTCGAACTTCGACTCCGCGGAAAGTCAAGTTATTTGACTCTTTCCGATTCCGAATTTTTTCGACAAGTTTTGATTTATTAGAATGAAGTCCAGGCAAAGACACTAACCCGCCGATTTTCTCCAGATCTCCTCGTCGTGGTGGCCGTAGCGGTGGTTTGCGCAGGGGGTTGTCCAGCCTCCTGGGGCACGTGTTGCGCCGGCGGAGTCGCGCCGACGGTGACACCGCCAGTCGGCATCGTGGCACCCACTCCGGTCACCATCGTGCTCGATCAATTCTCGTATCACAGGTTTTTTTTAAATGAAAAAAATACGGCAAATCGTTCGCACAATTCGCCGCTTCGTTACACTACACTGGTAATCCAATCTAACCGATCGGCGTTGATCACTGAACGCCTGGCCAGACTGGTAATCCAAACAACTGGCCGGACGAAAATCGAAGAATTTTCAAAAGCGGATGACAAAATCTGTTTCGATCGAGAGATCGCAGTGAGCGAACGCAAGGAGTATAAGTCTACCACGTTCGTTGCTCCGAAGAACTCTGTTTCACTCGAACTTCCGACCACTCGGTACGGGCGCCAGAGTATGACTGACCGTACGAACCGACGAACGTCTTCTGCCGTCCCGTTCGAAGCGTGCCGCTCGGTGGAATGCCCGGTGGAGGCGCTGCCGCCTTAACGGGGGGGCAAAACGGCGATCAGCCGACGCAAGAGGGGATAGCGCGTGACGGTTTAACCTGGACTTCCCCACCACCACCTAAATTCCTACGATCGGACGACACCCGGTTGCCTTTAAGGCCCCCACCCGGACCTCGAACCCCTTCCTAGGCCCTGGAACTGACGACCGTGCCGTGCTGCTGCCTCGCGCGAATCCCCACTCCACCAGACACCGGCGGACTCTCGGACTTGAATCGATCGGATTTTTGTGCACTGTCATCGACTGTTTTTCCCCTTTCTTCTTGTTATTCCCTCTTATTCCTTCCTACCATTCTTCTTTGGGAAAAGTGCATCCCGCCGACCCACTCCCGGTCTCGTATTTTTTATTGCAATTACGCAGGGATATCCCGCGAAGAGAACCGGGAACTTTTCGATTACTCAGATAAACAAACTTATCGATACGTACAAAAGTATGTTCGGGAATTCTTAATTGATTAACTCACAGATATTATATACTGACTCTCTATGATATATTAAAAACAAAATTTAGATGAGATTGAAAGAATTCCTAGAAATTCAGACGGAAGCTCGTTCCGTAAACACGGATGTAAAGCGTCCAAAACAGGCCAAGGATAGGTAAAATAAAGCTCGAAACCGCGCGGGGATCGCAGACGATAAAGAACAAAGCCGCATGCATGTATTTCCCACCGGTAGAGGTGATTAGTCTCGTGACGCGTATCGCGCGTCGAAAGGTCATTAGAACCGGCTGGCCGGATCAAGCCGCGGCGGCAGCGGCGAAGGCGAAGGCAACGGCGGTGGCAGCGTCGTCATCGTCGTCGTCGCCGCCGCCGCGATCGTGAAGTGGCGATGGTAATTTCTAGACGGGGACACGTGCGGAGTACATACACATAGCCGGTCGGCCGCGAACGTCATCGGGCTTATATCACGTTCTTCGAAAATAGCCGAGTGCCACCGTGCGTCGAGCGCGGCGGAGTGACGCACGCGCGCACTATGGCACGTGCCTCGTACTCCCTCCCCGAGTCTTTCGAAATTACTCTTTCTACTTGTGCGACCGATTAAACGCGCGCCGCGGTATTTATCTCGCGCGCATACGTGCGCGTATGCCTGGCACGAAACTCGCGGACCGCGATACCTATGCGATCGCGGGGCTCGCGCGTATATTTCTTTGCCCGCCGATCCGATCCACTGAATCTGCTGCTGCTTATCGCACGCTCTCTTGCACGATTTCTAAGAATCGGAATTGCGTTCGCTGCTTTCGGTACGAACGGAATGCCAGATATATTAACTTGTAGGAAATATGAACTGGTCGTTGCATACTATTCTCTGATATTGCAGTTATGAAACAGTGTTTTGTAATCTTCCTCATTTACAAAACTAATTCGTGCGACTGATTATGTTAAAAACTTCGGAAAAGATACGTGACCCTGTCTTATCTAGAGAACAATTTCCTGTTTCCTACTCCATTTCCGGGTCAAAAAGCATTGACTTGATAACGAATTGCATAGTGTAGCTCTAACTATTCCTTACAGCAATTCCCAGGGTATGTATTAGATATCTACGGAGTATCTCTCGCTGAGAGCACAGACGTGTCAAAGGCTCGACGGAAAGATAATCAGACAGAGGTCGGAGCCGGCGCGCGGATAGTTCTGGCGCCGAGTGTAGCCAGCCAAGTATTTCCGTGGCCGTATTCCCAGAGCCCTACAAAGGGTAGGAAACCGAGCAAGCGTGTAAAGTGCAGCGCGGAAGGGGAAGTGCAAGCCCGGGAGTTCGTAGAAGCGCGGTAGGTGCGACGAGGATCGCCGGAAGGATCGCGCCCGCGTCCTTCCCCCGTCCGAAGGAAAGGCCCGAGAAGGGGAAGGGCGAAAGTTGAGAAAGGACACAGGGATGCGTCCTTTCCAGGCTCGAACAAGGACAAAGTTCTACCTGCGAGTTGAAAGGAGTCGAGGAAACCTACCAGAGCGATGCTCTTCGACTGCAGTTGCGAGCGAGACGGAGGATCGGCCGCCGCCAATCGTGCAACCGAGATTCGACTCGGCGTACGACGAACGCGATCTCATTGGATGGGAACGTGCCCCTCCACGCGATCGGCCCGAGGACAAGCGTGCCGCGCGCGACGATTGCGTGGGTGGTGGGGGTGCGATCGTCATTCGACTTTGAGCGCCGAAGCGGCGCGGCAGCGTCGCGGCGCGTGGGTCGCGGAGTCCGTGGCACTTCGGGGCCACTCGATCCCGATGGAATGCGTGGGGGAGAAAAAGTGTGCACGCCGTTCGCGGGGTGGGTTGGACTAGCTTGCCAGGCGGTGTACGTAGTCTGTAGCTACATTCATATATACATACATACATACCTGTGGCTATGCATCTCGAGGAGCGCGTCGAGTGCTCGCGGAAAATTGGGTGCGCTGCGTGGGCGGGAGTAGACATAGTGCATCGGACGTTCGATGGGGATTGAGAGCGCACTCCGAGGGCTGTAGACCACCGCGTAGAGACGTAGATTGTAGATGCTTCGAGGATGTAATTGGAGTATACTAGACGGAGTCGACGGGAATCGAGTCGCGCTTTGAGTGCACCGAGTACTTTGAGGAAAGGTGGGACGCGTTTAGAAAGCATTCGATCGAAGTAGAACATCTTTAAAACTTCATTGTACCTTAATGCAATAGCCGTGGTTTTTTATTTCAATTCAATACCATTTCTATCAAGCATTATATCATTTGATGAAAGTTATGATTAATTACGATATCTCATTTATATGTATATGAGATTGCCAAGAATAATGGAAATTCGCATTGCAATTTGTATTGCCATTCGTATAATAGCTCTGGTAATAATAATACAATAGTAAAATCATGATTATGGTAATGTAAAGAAACTAAGGTCCAAAACGAGGAGAAAATTTAAGAATAACTTTGTAAGGAATTGAGAAAAACTCTTCTATTTTGAAGCGGAAGAAAAGTTTGTCTAATCCTTAAAGNGTGGACGTCGAGCTCGCGGAGGACGACGATGAGGATGCTGACGCGGTGCTGGCCGTTCTCTGAGGGATCGGGATGAGCGTCGGCATTGGCGAGGAAGGAGCCGGGGACGATGCCGGCGACATTATCGGTGTCGCTTTCGCACCGGCTGGAAGTACCAAAGCGATGTCACCGTTCGGTAGTCTAGTGGGGACCAATTGAAGTCCCGTGCCGTTGGCGTTCGTGAAGAAGATCCCGTTCGATTGTTGAACCTGGATCCTCGGGGTAGCGTCCACTTGAGGCAGAATGTGCACTTGCAGCTGTGCGGTCGGTGGCGCCGGTTGAACGGGCTGCTGACTTGTCGTCTGCGTGTTGTTGCTGGTCTCGACCGGTCCAAGGCAGGAGGCCAAGTGGGCCATCAAACGTCTCTTCACCGAGGCGTCCAGCCCGGGAAACCTGCCAACCTCACTGGCGCATTCCGTGAAACCGGCGCGGAATTTGTTCAACACGTTCGGATCGGCCGCCGCGGCCATGGCAACCTGTTGACGCTGGAGGGTCTCCAGATGTTTCACCGTCATCTCCAGAATATCCGCCTTCTCGAGCTTCGAATGCCTCGCTGGCTATAATCAGAAACGAGAACCGTCGATTATGCAAGAGTTCCGATTCGAATTAGGATCGATTTGAAAAAAATGTCCGGGTAAAAAAAAACGGGGAAATTGCACGAAATGTATACGAATTTTTTGTGAAAATTCCGAAATGATGAAAAGCACAAAAATTTAGGGACTGCACATTTCAGCTGGGAAAAGTAAAAATAGAATCGAGCAGGTATTGAGACACTTACGTCTTTTTTCATGGCATCCAGTATGAGGGACTTCAGGTCATTCAAGCAATTGTTGATGCGGGCTCGTCGCCGTTTTTCCATAATCGGTTTATTGCTCTGTAACAAAAAATAGGTACCCGGGTCAAGCACACTGTTGAACCACTGCAACTAGTTGATTGTTCCTATCGATTTCTACGAGGCCCGCGATCTCAGCTCAGTTACTGTTTCGAGTTTAAAAAGTACGAAAATCGTTTAAAAACATTCCCGGAATCTACGAAGATAACAAAACGACTCGATGTCAGAAGCTTCCCAAAATCTGTTGATTTTTCAGAAGTTCTGACTTTTCCTTCGACGACTTCGAACTTCGACTCCGCGGAAAGTCAAGTTATTTGACTCTTTCCGATTCCGAATTTTTTCGACAAGTTTTGATTTATTAGAATGAAGTCCAGGCAAAGACACTAACCCGCCGATTTTCTCCAGATCTCCTCGTCGTGGTGGCCGTAGCGGTGGTTTGCGCAGGGGGTTGTCCAGCCTCCTGGGGCACGTGTTGCGCCGGCGGAGTCGCGCCGACGGTGACACCGCCAGTCGGCATCGTGGCACCCACTCCGGTCACCATCGTGCTCGATCAATTCTCGTATCACAGGTTTTTTTTAAATGAAAAAAAGACGGCAAATCGTTCGCACAATTCGCCGCTTCGTTACACTACACTGGTAATCCAATGTAACCGATCGGCGTTGATCACTGAACGCCTGGCCAGACTGGTAATCCAAACAACTGGCCGGACGAAAATCGAAGAATTTTTAAAAGCGGATGACAAAATCTGTTTCGATCGAGAGATCGCAGTGAGCGAACGCAAGGAGTATAAGTCTACCACGTTCGTTGCTCCGAAGAACTCTGTTTCACTCGAACTTCCGACCACTCGGTACGGGCGCCAGAGTATGACTGACCGTACGAACCGACGAACGTCTTCTGCCGTCCCGTTCGAAGCGTGCCGCTCGGTGGAATGCCCGGTGGAGGCGCTGCCGCCTTAACGGGGGGGCAAAACGGCGATCAGCCGACGCAAGAGGGGATAGCGCGTGACGGTTTAACCTGGACTTCCCCACCACCACCTAAATTCCTACGATCGGACGACACCCGGTTGCCTTTAAGGCCCCCACCCGGACCTCGAACCCCTTCCTAGGCCCTGGAACTGACGACCGTGCCGTGCTGCTGCCTCGCGCGAATCCCCACTCCACCAGACACCGGCGGACTCTCGGACTTGAATCGATCGGATTTTTGTGCACTGTCATCGACTGTTTTTCCCCTTTCTTCTTGTTATTCCCTCTTATTCCTTCCTACCATTCTTCTTTGGGAAAAGTGCATCCCGCCGACCCACTCCCGGTCTCGTATTTTTTATTGCAATTACGCAGGGATATCCCGCGAAGAGAACCGGGAACTTCTCGATTACTCAGATAAACAAACTTATCAATACGTACAAAAGTATGTTCGGGAATTCTTAATTGATTAACTCACAGATATTATATACTGACTCTCTATCATATATTAAAAACAAAATTTAGATGAGATTGATAGAATTCCTAGAAATTCAGACGAAAGCTCGTTCCGTAAACACGGATGTAAAGCGTCCAAAACAGGCCAAGGATAGGTAAAATAAAGCTCGAAACCGCGCGGGGATCGCAGACGATAAAGAACAAAGCCGCGTGCATGTATTTCCCACCGGTAGAGGTGATTAGTCTCGTGACGCGTATCGCGCGTCGAAAGGTCATTAGAACCGGCTGGCCGGATCAAGCCGCGGCGGCAGCGGCGAAGGCGAAGGCAACGGCGGTGGCAGCGTCGTCATCGTCGTCGTCGCCGCCGCCGCGATCGTGAAGTGGCGATGGTAATTTCTAGACGGGGACACGTGCGGAGTACATACACATAGCCGGTCGGCCGCGAACGTCATCGGGCTTATATCACGTTCTTCGAAAATAGCCGAGTGCCACCGTGCGTCGAGCGCGGCGGAGTGACGCACGCGCGCACTATGGCACGTGCCTCGTACTCCCTCCCCGAGTCTTTCGAAATTACTCTTTCTACTTGTGCGACCGATTAAACGCGCGCCGCGGTATTTATCTCGCGCGCATACGTGCGCGTATGCCTGGCACGAAACTCGCGGACCGCGATACCTATGCGATCGCGGGGCTCGCGCGTATATTTCTTTGCCCGCCGATCCGATCCACTGAATCTGCTGCTGCTTATCGCACGCTCTCTTGCACGATTTCTAAGAATCGGAATTGCGTTCGCTGCTTTCGGTACGAACGGAATGCCAGATATATTAACTTGTAGGAAATATGAACTGGTCGTTGCATACTATTCTCTGATATTGCAGTTATGAAACAGTGTTTTGTAATCTTCCTCATTTACAAAACTAATTCGTGCGACTGATTATGTTAAAAACTTCGGAAAAGATACGTGACCCTGTCTTATCTAGAGAACAATTTCCTGTTTCCTACTCCATTTCCGGGTCAAAAAGCATTGACTTGATAACGAATTGCATAGTGTAGCTCTAACTATTCCTTACAGCAATTCCCAGGGTATGTATTAGATATCTACGGAGTATCTCTCGCTGAGAGCACAGACGTGTCAAAGGCTCGACGGAAAGATAATCAGACAGAGGTCGGAGCCGGCGCGCGGATAGTTCTGGCGCCGAGTGTAGCCAGCCAAGTATTTCCGTGGCCGTATTCCCAGAGCCCTACAAAGGGTAGGAAACCGAGCAAGCGTGTAAAGTGCAGCGCGGAAGGGGAAGTGCAAGCCCGGGAGTTCGTAGAAGCGCGGTAGGTGCGACGAGGATCGCCGGAAGGATCGCGCCCGCGTCCTTCCCCCGTCCGAAGGAAAGGCCCGAGAAGGGGAAGGGCGAAAGTTGAGAAAGGACACAGGGATGCGTCCTTTCCAGGCTCGAACAAGGACAAAGTTCTACCTGCGAGTTGAAAGGAGTCGAGGAAACCTACCAGAGCGATGCTCTTCGACTGCAGTTGCGAGCGAGACGGAGGATCGGCCGCCGCCAATCGTGCAACCGAGATTCGACTCGGCGTACGACGAACGCGATCTCATTGGATGGGAACGTGCCCCTCCACGCGATCGGCCCGAGGACAAGCGTGCCGCGCGCGACGATTGCGTGGGTGGTGGGGGTGCGATCGTCATTCGACTTTGAGCGCCGAAGCGGCGCGGCAGCGTCGCGGCGCGTGGGTCGCGGAGTCCGTGGCACTTCGGGGCCACTCGATCCCGATGGAATGCGTGGGGGAGAAAAAGTGTGCACGCCGTTCGCGGGGTGGGTTGGACTAGCTTGCCAGGCGGTGTACGTAGTCTGTAGCTACATTCATATATACATACATACATACCTGTGGCTATGCATCTCGAGGAGCGCGTCGAGTGCTCGCGGAAAATTGGGTGCGCTGCGTGGGCGGGAGTAGACATAGTGCATCGGACGTTCGATGGGGATTGAGAGCGCACTCCGAGGGCTGTAGACCACCGCGTAGAGACGTAGATTGTAGATGCTTCGAGGATGTAATTGGAGTATACTAGACGGAGTCGACGGGAATCGAGTCGCGCTTTGAGTGCACCGAGTACTTTGAGGAAAGGTGGGACGCGTTTAGAAAGCATTCGATCGAAGTAGAACATCTTTAAAACTTCATTGTACCTTAATGCAATAGCCGTGGTTTTTTATTTCAATTCAATACCATTTCTATCAAGCATTATATCATTTGATGAAAGTTATGATTAATTACGATATCTCATTTATATGTATATGAGATTGCCAAGAATAATGGAAATTCGCATTGCAATTTCTATTGCCATTCGTATAATAGCTCTGTTAATAGTAATACAATAGTAAAATCATGATTATGGTAATGTAAAGAAACTAAGGTCCAAAACGAGGAGAAAATTTAAGAATAACTTTGTAAGGAATTGAGAGAAACTCTTCTATTTTGAAGCGGAAGAAAAGTTTGTCTAATCCTTAAAAATTTCTATTCTAAGGGCGGATGATTTATGATGCTTTTGTTAGTATTGCTAAGATGATTTATGATGCTTTTGCTAGTATTATACGTTTGCTTTTCACAGAACAAAGTAATTATGCATATTATGTACTACATATACAGTATGTACAATCGTGTGTTTGCCTCGTTTGCAATGAAAGGGTAATGTGGGCCATATTATGTTGGCTGCTGCATAGGTGGAGCAAGGTGGGTGAACGAGAACAGGAGAAGCTCCGATAGCGTGCTTCCATCTGTCGCCAATCGCCGCAGCTTTTTCTCGGCGTCCCGGCGCGCTCGATCTTTGCTGCAATACGAACAGCGTAAATAAATTCGATAATTTCATGTAAATCAATTCCTTCCCTCCTTTGCCACTTGACGATGAATTTTAAACCTCTTTTTATTTGCAATTATAATCGCGAGAAATTTATTTCCATGACAATCCTGTTGCAAGTTACAATTAACGAGTCTCTGCTCTCGCACTTCGAAGAGATGTTAATGATGTTATTTGTCTTCTATAAAAAAGTAGTCATGATCGATTAAGATAAGTTGCTTCACATTTATCACGTGCCAGTCTTCGATGAATATGCTCAAGTATTCTCCGGAGTCTTTGTGACTCACAGAAACGTCTAGACGGCTTCGCAGATAAGGATCGTAATACTTTGATATCGCACGTTGTGGGTGTTAATCTCTCAATAAATTTTACCCGTTACGCGTTACACCTCAGAATTCTATTCGATACACAATTAGCTTCTATTATTGCTTTTCATCGTTTCCACACGCATTTGCATCAGGATTTAAGAGGTCAAGTTACACAAATCCCCTAGCGCATTAAGGATACTTGAAATTCTTGCAGAATGGTTAACATTCTGCTTATTATTACTTGACAGTAACTTGCAAATCCATAATTGTTGTATGCTAAGTAAAAAGCATTATCTACTAAGAGGCTCATGATTATTCACGTGACTTTCCAACATTCATCAGAGAATTCTTGACGTTTTTTGCTCGATTTTTATTTATAACCATTTAAAAATAGTGCAAAATATTCGATTCTACGTTTTTTTACTTCTAAGTACATTCTAGTGCGCTCTGTGGTCCTTATTCTATTCATAGTAATCTCATTTTGATATAAAATTGCTTGAAATGCAAAGCTAAGTAATTACGATTCTTGTTTCATGTTCAAAAACACTTATTTGATTAAAGATATGCATAATCTCACCGAATAATAACCAGAGAGTAGAATTCATCTCAAACTGAGCATTAAAACGAATTTTAGCTCGATTCTTTAGGAAATAAAAACGTAAAATCAAACGACGTGATCCTATATTTTTGGGAAATAAAATAAATAACATTGACATTGTCCCCTGTCACGGTATTAGCAGATATGGGTAGAAATTTTTAATACAAATTTTCATTAGTATAATTAAATTTCATTTTGCGAAATCCACTGTCAGGCTTATTACCCGCTCTTATGACGATTTCAATCTTCTTAACGGATTATCACTAATACTTATTAGACAGTCTTAGTGTTATACTCGTGCCGGCTTGTCTACGCGACGTCCAGGAGGACCCGCACAACTCATTAGCTTTATGAGGTCCCGGTGGATTACGAGTGTCTCGGTTGGTGGTCGGATAAAGGCGTGTACGCCGCGGCGTCCGCTTTTGCCCGCAGCTCATCGACATTAATATTCGCTCCCCTTGCTCCGAAATATCAGATTAGGGCGTTCGCCGCCCGCTCCCGCCGCACGGTGCTGCATTATACTTCATAGGAAGAATCAAGGAGCCGAACGAAACGAGCTGAAGCATAATCAGACGTCCGTCAT
>SMSR01015403.1:110126-141612 GCA_019453355.1 Ceratina japonica | reverse complement strand
GCGAAATCCACTGTCAGGCTTATTACCCGCTCTTATGACGATTTCAATCTTCTTAACGGATTATCACTAATACTTATTAGACAGTCTTAGTGTTATACTCGTGCCGGCTTGTCTACGCGACGTCCAGGAGGACCCGCACAACTCATTAGCTTTATGAGGTCCCGGTGGATTACGAGTGTCTCGGTTGGTGGTCGGATAAAGGCGTGTACGCCGCGGCATCCGCTTTTGCCCGCAGCTCATCGACATTAATATTCGCTCCCCTTGCTCCGAAATATCAGATTAGGGCGTTCGCCGCCCGCTCCCGCCGCACGGTGCTGCATTATACTTCATAGGAAGAATCAAGGAGCCGAACGAAACGAGCTGAAGCATAATCAGACGTCCGTCATCTTTTGAACTCGCGTGTTCACTTCGTTTTTGCATGCATCGCATGCATCGTGTTAGTTATACACTTTTGTTAGTATTGGAAACTGCGGAAAATTGAAATGATGAAGAAAATGGTAAGACAGTTGTGAAGGTGCGAACCTAATGTCGTAAAAATCGAACATCGAATTAGAAACCTTGAAACTTTATATGTGTTCCAATTCTCTTTTTAAATAAAGTTCTTTTATAAATAGAAGTAAATAAAATAATATGCCAAGTTATTTCATCATTTTTTACTTGAAACTAACGAAGATATTGGAAACATAAAGAGAATCTGTAATTCATTAGGAATAGGAATCAATAATGCAGGCAGGAACTGCTCAAGGTAATACGTTGCGGCAGCTATTCCGGTATTTGCAGTAGCAATTGGGAATTAAAATGTAAAAACGTTAAAAATAGAGGAGCCTCGATTCTCGTTCCCGATAAAACAGTTTCGCACGTACGAGCTAGAAAGGTTGCCAGTTCGCGGAAATTTATTGTAGTTACGGAATGAGCGTGAAAATAAACGTGCACGCTGGCATCGGTTGTGTACGCAGTTTTTCTTTGTAGATGAAATTGTACCTTCCATCGCTTTTTCATTTGCGTTGGCCCATTGCGTCGCGATTAATCGTCGTTTCATATAAACTGCCTTTTTCGAAAAAGGGAGCAAATAAAGTAAATAACTGTACGTTGGGCTTGGAAATTAATTTAAAAACAGAAACTGGTGCGGCAGTCACATGTGGAAATTGAAAAGAGAAACAATTATGGTAGGTAAATGAAATCGGAGTGGTTGAATTAAGTTTTTGACAGTAAATCATTTCCACATTTAAAACGAAATCCGGTTATAACATGTCTGTTAAGTACCTAAATCTCCGCATTAAATTCTATTTCGTTTACATTGCAAAAGCTAACACTAGATAAAAATTGTATAAATATATTTTTAGTGAGCAGAGTATTAGTTACTTTTTTTTCATTGATGTCGGAGGTGAAATATAGTTCATATCTTCGTGTGTACCAGGCAGGGACGAGACCTGTTGATAACATTATAGGTGTACTTAAATAATCGATTCCGAGACACGCGAGGAGCGCAACAGAGTTCCACTTTGAGAAAATTGGCCAAGTTTACCACGAAGAAAGGAAGACAGCTGTATCCTCCAGTAATAAAACCGAATGACCGAAGCGGAGCCGTTTCCGATGCCCTCTCATTCCTCGATCATTATCGAGTTTTCGGTGCATTTCGCCGCACACGACGCCGCGTTGCAATCTGTTTCTAAGCAAACGAACGGAGGCCACTTTTAGGCAGCCGCACGAAATCCGCGGCTCACGGGCTCCTTTTGAGCCCAATAATTATACCGATCTCGTGACACGGGGTTTTATTGAATTCAACAGCGCTGAAAACGCGATTGTTAAACCTACCGTGGCCGCTGCCGCTGGTAATTGGCTGACAAAGACGCGAAATTATTTAGCATGCGCCCGTTTTGCATGCCGGCAGAACACAACTGGACGCACATATACATATAGCATAGGTATATGTGGTATACATATACATGTGTAACTGCTAGCTACTCGCGCTGCGCGCACAGAGTTAGCCTCTTCTGGCTGGCTCGTATTTGCTTAACCGATAATAGGCTCAAATTGTTGGCCTGTCAGTCAGATAGAGAGTGTGCTACGTGCACGCTGCGTGCCAGTTTTATGACTCGCCCGGGGCTGCCAATCGAACGCACGTTCGAATGCACCGACGACGCGACGCGACGATAGGATCGGAATGGCACGCGTAATTTTCGGTGCTCGATTTTTCGAAACCAGGCCGTCACGCTATACGTCAGCTTTATGTATGTACGTACGTGTAAACATGCACGGGCGTGTATCGCCGATCGATGCCAATACCAATACGACGTTATACAGAGGGAAACGTGCTCCGAATAGAGTGCATCTATGCGGATGCGGAGCCGCATCTCTTGTCAATATACAGGAGTTTGCGGATGATAGATAGCAGCGTTACACGTTCTTAATTGAAGATGACATTTTAATCCAGTTCTTTTTAGCTTCGTTCTCCAATATTTCTATTTACGAATTCTTGGTACTCTCCAACTGCTAGCATCTGTATTCTTCGATGGATTCCAATTTCGTATATTGAGTTATTTTATATGTAGTTATTTAATTAACTTTGTATGATAACTTTATGCCTGGGGAAGGTATTATCTTTTTAGAGTGTTGATTAAAATAAGAAATTAAAAGTGGTATTTCCGTTTTTCAAACTCGCCATGGTCGACATAGGGAAGCGGACGAAAAAATTGCGGTACAGAGATGAAACGAAACATCGCAGGATACTATATTTCAGAGGCGGACAAAACGTTTTAACTCTGCGAAGTCACGGTATGATCGTGTTTACGGTGGGTAAGTAACGAGGGAACTCGTATTTCCCTGTGTTCCCAGTGCAAATAAATCTCAAAAAATTATTTCTACGCTCGCGTTCTGTGAAAAACGCTACGTTGCTAATTTTTTTGCACACTTCGCGCGGAAAACAGAATAGAATTCTAAAGGGAAGAAGGANACTCGTATTTCCCTGTGTTCCCAGTGCAAATAAATCTCAAAAAATTATTTCTACGCTCGCGTTCTGTGAAAAACGCTACGTTGCTTATTTTTTTGCACACTTCGCGCGGAAAACAGAATAGAATTCTAAAGGGAAGAAGGAAAAAAATGGTAAAAACGAGTCAATAAACGCTTAAGGAAAAAATGTTTACTCCGTCCCGGAGAACCCTTTTTCTCGATCGAAAAAAATTTTCTCGGTGTACTGGCAAAAATTGGCCTGTCTAAGGGACCGTCGTTAAAGTAATGGATTGGTCTACGAAAGGTTCTGATTTATTCTTGGATTTTAGTTTAGAGCCTGCTCGATCTTTTCTTTAAAATGTTTAGAATCTTCTGGGATCAGAAAATTGTTGTCATTATTTATGGATAGTGAGGAAGTGTACGACTTAATGTAGGTAAAAATTATTTTTGACTCTATCTCAGTAAGAAATATATTCTTACTTTATGAGAATAAAGGTATACATCTATTGTATATACCNAAAAAAATGGTAAAAACGAGTCAATAAACGCTTAAGGAAAAAATGTTTACTCCGTCCCGGAGAACCCTTTTTCTCGATCGAAAAAAATTTTCTCGGTGTACTGGCAAAAATTGGCCTGTCTAAGGGACCGTCGTTAAAGTAATGGATTGGTCTACGAAAGGTTCTGATTTATTCTTGGATTTTAGTTTAGAGCCTGCTCGATCTTTTCTTTAAAATGTTTAGAATCTTCTGGGATCAGAAAATTGTTGTCATTATTTAAGAATAGTGAGAAAGTGTACGACTTAATGTAGGTAAAAATTATTTTTGACTCTATCTCAGTAAAAAATATATTCTTACTTTATGAGAATAAAGGTATACATCTATTGTATATACTTCAAACGATTTTGGACTAGCTTCACTTGCACGTAGCGTCACGATTGGCCCAAGATCGTTTGAGGTATGCATACAAATTCTCAATGTCAAATGTCCAATTTTGTATTGTTCACGACAATAGGATTCCTGACTGGAAAGCAATAGAGATTTTACAACCGGATCAATTGTATTATGGAGTTAATTTTACTACTAGATATTCTGAACAATGGAATGGAAGAAAGGCTGAGTTAGAGCAATGCAGGTCAGTGTGACCTGATGATGAAAGGATTCTCCCTAATGATTACCGGTGATCATTACCCAAAATTGGGTGGTGAGAGGGTTATACCTTTGGGTCACTAGGGTAAATGGCAAGGGTTACGGGCCGCATGTCACTTTTCTTAGTTAGATCATTGTGTGGAATACTTGAAGTAGCACCATTATTTATTGTAGGGAACTAAGATTTATGGTTCGAGGAAATCTCTAAGGTCAACGAACAAACGATACTATGTCAAAATTGTACGTCCTTGTTTCATTAATACTGATATTCATAAAACTAAACGCAAGGAAACAATTAAGTTTATAATTCGGATGATGATAAATGAAAAATTCTGTACAAAAAAATATTTTTTTTATGGCAACAGAATTTATTTTAATAATCTGAGTACGTTATTTGTATTCTGATTATACATGCAAATTAAAAGGAATAAAACTGAAACTTTCATCTGGCTCTGTAAATGGAAAACTAAAATATTTACGTCGTTCGCGTGCCCCAATTTTACACCCTGCTCAGTTTGGACTGGAAGTAAAATATGAGCTTTCTATTCATGTTACGAAATTATGGCCAGAATTAGAGCGAGAAATTGTGTCCATACACCTTTTCTGAACGGAGAAATCAGGGGAACTGGGAATATTCTCAAGGTGCTGTCCATGACAGGCTCATGTTGGCCTATTGTCCCTATAGAAACTGACGGCTGGCACGGTCGGTTCCGGCACGGACACTTACCTCTTTAATTAGGGTTAAATCATAAAGCACAAATGGTTGGCCTTGAGAGAACCGTAAGCCTTTGCGAAGGGGGGAAATTTGCAACTAGCCGTCGTAAAGTTGAAGGATAGGGGAAGGATACCTGCACAGTTTATGGCTCTGTCTAGTCTGGACTAAGGGATCTGCAACTGATTTTACCAAATACTGTTGCGAGCATTCCTGTTCCATAATAAATATGCTAACATGGCGATCAAAAATGAATTTTTAATATTTGAAACTGCTGGGATATTTATTATCTGAATTTACTTTATTATCTGAATTTGATTAGGAAAAATAAAAAGAAATTCGTTACAAGCTGTTTCGGTGTTCGTCTTGGCGTTTGAGAAACTGCTTGGACACTGTGCCTCGAGGTTAAAGGGGCAGGTAAGCAGTTCCAATGACAGAATGCACACAGGCATCACGACGGCACTTTTTGACCAGAAGGATTTGGCCACCATAAAGCTACTCTCTCGGCTCGTGCGTGAGGAAAGGGGAAGGCCCGGTGAAGGGTAAACAATCGTTGGGCAAGGGAAAACCACGAGACCTTTTCCAGGTACCATATTTCTTCCTGGACAGTNGTAAAGTTGAAGGATAGGGGAAGGATACCTGCACAGTTTATGGCTCTGTCTAGTCTGGACTAAGGGATCTGCAACTGATTTTACCAAATACTGTTGCGAGCATTCCTGTTCCATAATAAATATGCTAACATGGCGATCAAAAATGAATTTTTAATATTTGAAACTGCTGGGATATTTATTATCTGAATTTACTTTATTATCTGAATTTGATTAGGAAAAATAAAAAGAAATTCGTTACAAGCTGTTTCGGTGTTCGTCTCGGCGTTTGAGAAACTGCTTGGACACTATGCCTCGAGGTTAAAGGGGCAGGTAAGCAGTTCCAATGACAGAATGCACACAGGCATCACGACGGCACTTTTTGACCAGAAGGGTTTGGCCACCATAAAGCTACTCTCTCGGCTCGTGCGTGAGGAAAGGGGAAGGCCCGGTGAAGGGTAAACAATCGTTGGGCAAGGGAAAACCACGAGACCTTTTCCAGGTACCATATTTCTTCCTGGACAGTGTACCCTCTCGTTGTCCACAGCTCAAGGGGTTGCCAAGCTGTGCCATGGTCAATTGTGTGGGTAATAAACTCGTAAAAAAAGGCGTAAGACATATCGCCGGCAAGGGTAGACCCACGACAGATTTGTGAAAGGGGTTCTGACGTGCTCAAAGGGAAAAAGTCTCCGTGAAGCTTAAAAATTGCGAACCCTTCGACAGTTTTCGAGAAACACTTTTCACCTTCTTTTGTTTAACTAACATCCGCGTTCGTTTTACGATCGGCACAGGGTTACGACTTGTCGCGAAGGTTATTTTTCTATTTCCCTCGTTGATCGTCTCGGCCTTTCTTTCGACTTTCTCTTCTTTCACGTCGGGCGAAACATTTCGAAACTCCTGGTAAACTTGCAGCCAACAGTGTCGTAAAGGGTTACGGATATCTGTTCACCCTTTCATCCAAGACCAACACAGCTTAGGTCGCGGTGAACGGGTTAAAAGGGATCGTTGAAACGCAATTACCGGAACTGTGAACCCTTTTATTGGTGATCAGCGATCCTTTCTCCTTAACCCGCTCAAATATACCCTTTTCCTTGCGGTACGCCGTATTTTTGAAGGGGTTAGTTACCGCCTGTTGTCCACCCTTTAAAAACGACTGGACGACGGCACACGCCAACACGTGTCCACAGATACAGTCAGTAGAAAATAAACCTTCGTCATTCGGTAGCTATTTAGAATCGAAGACTAAGAATTCGAATAAAATCGATTGAGATATCAATTTCTGTTCTACTTTTCGACTCATTGATGCATTTAAATATTATTATCACTTTATGCAAATTTTTTAAATTCGACAGATCCTAAAAAAATAGGATAATTTTTTATGCTATGCATTTAGCATCGAAGATATTTAGAAACTGACGCATTATTAAACTCCCATCTTCATTCGTCGTCGTTCACATTCCGTGAAGGCGTTATAAAAAGGAACAGAAGAAACGAGGTCAACGTGATGAGACACATCTGAAAAGATTATAACGCTTTCTGCCGCATTTTCGATATCCGGAAGAACCGCAAGGATTTCAGCGCTCGTGCCTCTGTCGTTAAATCGTCACCTTCGTGTATTTCACTCTTTTTTTCCCTTTCACGCGAGATTTAAACGTCGCTCCGTTTGCCAGGAATGCACTGGACGAGATATTATTTCCGCCGTATTGATTGTAAATTTCGCGACGGTCGTTACATCTCTTTTTTCTCACAGTCCCATCCAGGCGAGAGGACGGGGCCTGGGATTTCAACGCGCGAACGCGTGCACTTTCACGATCGTTTCCGATGAAGATTTGCGCAGGTGACAAGGGTTTCTTTATGTCGGCCGCTTTAACGGGCACGCGAGCGATACTATTGTGCTTTCTTTTTTGCAAAAATTACATCGCCGTTTCAATGGAAACGCACTGACTTTATGGCGAGGCATATAGATAAACGCCCGCCCTCGATTCGCGTATCTCAAACGGAACTGACGGTACCCACTTGCTCGTGCGCTGTTCACTGTTTATTTCGATTTTATCGTCTCTTTCACTTTATATGGGTTATAATGTTGAAATAAAGGAAGGCACACTATTTTCTAAAAATTCCTGTACATACTATATCACTCATCCTCTCCTTCATGAATAAATGTGTAAAATGAAATACAATCTCAATTAGTAGAACTCGGATTTTTATGTGTTTATGCCAAATTTAAGAAAAAAAATAATGAACTCTTTGCTCGAATAACATATTTCATTAATAAGTGTATAAAATAATGACTTTTTGTACAAAATACATATGATTGCTCCTCTCCCCATTCGAAAGAGAGAACCATGATATCGAGAATGAATTCTCGGTTTAGAATATCCTTTTTAAACTTGTATCACGCGGATCTTGCGAGGGAGGCGTGTGACTCCTCTCGCGTGTGTTCGATTTTTCAATGGCTCGAGAGGGAAGCAAGACCTAAGGTAGAAAAGAGGAACCGCCTGGATACCGCACGGACTATGCCGCCGCAGGAGTATCACGTTGCTCCTCACGTCCGAACGAGTTTGCTCACGCGGCCTGGTCAGTTCCGAGCGGATTTCTGCTGTCTCGCGGCGCGGGGCGCGGTCTGCTCAATTTGCACTTCATTTGCTTCAGATCGGGTTGCCCTCTTTTTTGGCACGCGCACATGCAACGGGCGGGTCGCGTCCCATGGATCTCCCCACAAGAACGCGGCCGGATTCCATCGCAATCGGATAACCGCTTGCGATGCTTGTCCCGCTTGATCAACGTTATTGACCGCTCCGGCGCCGAACACGGGTAATAAGAGAAACAGCCGATCGTCCCTGCCTCGTCGTCCTTTCGCTGACGTTAATGGAACGCAGCCGGATATCCCTGTGACGTTAGTGGAAGATTCTCTCCGAGAACGATGCGAGAGAGGAAATCTTTAGCAATTTCCGACGTTCGTATTTATCAATTTTCCAAAGTGAAAAACTGGAATTAGTATTATACTAGGAATGCAGAATATATATATGAATATAGTTGGATATAACTGAATAAATTGTAGATTCATTAATTTAAAAATTGCGGCTTCTATAAGAATTATTAAACGTTGTATGTTCGTTGCTAGACATGAAAATATTTTAAGTGAAAAAATAGAATTTCTGAAAAGATGTCCTCTAGATGAATAGAGAGACATTCGAGTAAAATATGATTTAACCTCTGCGTGAAACGTTTAAAGAGTATTCAAGTGTCAAGCTGTTCGAACCGTACGCAAAAGGTATACATCATATTTCAATTTTCATCGTGCGAGGATCTCCCCATTGTGATTTCTAACATATTACTTACCACGTATCCATGGCATTTCGATAACGTCTCACCTTTTCTCACCGACGAACGACGATCGGACGACGTTCAATTAACAAAGATCAGCTCGGTCATTTATTTTCTTGTTAGAAAGCTTTTTCCATCCAACCAACGCGAGGAGTTCGAAATGTCACGACTCCTCGGGACGTTCCGATCGCGAATCCGCGGTCGGGGGTTAAAATAAAAAAGGAGAATATTTACTCGGATGTGTATGAGTGATAGAGAAAGAGGGAGAAAGGATTGCAACACTGTCGGCAGGAATCGACGTCCTTTCAGCGGGGATACTGGATGTATCCCTTGCTTGTAATTTGCGCCCACGCGGTGTAATCGACGCGGCTCGTGCATTTCAGTTGAACATGCTCCGGCGTCGCGCGGCATAGCGCGGCGATGCTATCGAATTCGCAGCCAAAGAAACGCGGCGAATTAAATTCTAGATAGCCGCTCTGCACGACCATTTTCTTGATGAATCGCTAATTTATTCCGTCGTAAAGAACCGTCTCCTTCTTGTTAATTAAATTTATGTGGATATCTCTGACTCGAGTGGAACTTTTTCTCTGATAGGAAGAATTGTTAGCATAGAAAGCTGTTTCTCCGTTAAGAAGTATCACGTTCTTCTTTAGAATCGCTATTCTAAAGCATAATTTTGTACAGTTATGATTTTAACGGATTTGCGAACAAAAGTGGAATTCAAATTAGAATCTTTCCTTTGCTATACTTGTGTGTACTTAGTTATTTTTATTTACTAATATCGTAGAGAAAATAGATTAAAAGATGGTTTAATAAATAAACTGGGTACCTCTTTATTGATTACGTTAACGAGCTATATCGAGATTGGAAGTACCTATGATTATACTCGTCCATTTATTTTCATGTCAAAGTACATATTTTATTAAACTGCGTTATAAATATTTATAGGTTAACGTTACTTATTTTTATCAACTAAAAAGTTCTAATAGCAGATTTTTTTACAACTATAGGTTGAAACACGTTTGTGGAATCTGTGGCCTTTCTTTAGGGTAACAGGGTATCTCCTAACTGAGCTCTTACGTAGATTTCTGTATATAGGTACATAATCAAGGCTTGTACGGATCTGTTCATGGGAACGCGAACCGAGCTACGCAACAACGTCATTCGAAACTCCCACGCGTGAGCCTGGCTTTAATAAAAATATACTTCAATGATTAATTGGATGGCTTCCCCCCGAGAACAGGTTAAATTGAGAAACATCTATACAGAAAAAGAGCATCGCCAGAATATATGTATACCTACCTTGGAAAATACCGGAATGGAATACTGATACGTTGGGAATTTCTATCAAACATTCATGAATTTCTTTCGTACCAGACTAATAATAAATGCAAATTGAAACATTTACACTATTTCATAGTAATTATGTTAATTATGTTGAAAACTGGATTCAGATACAAGACCCGATTAAAACGTTTTTTGCAATGTATTGAGAATTTTGAAAGATCTATAAGTTACGCGCCGAAATTTTCACTATTCATGAAACTCTTAAGAGCTTTGTTGTATTAGAAAAATAGATTTATTATCTAGTGAGGAAAGTGACAAAAATGTACACGTCAGTTTCGTAAAGCATGTTGACGCTCTCTGGCTCTCATTGTGAGTTTTAATATGTGTACATCCTGCAATAAAGGTCTAATCACCTGTCCTCTAACTGTAAACTGACGAAGGACAGTAAAGTGTTTGGAAAATTGATTTTATGATTCGAGTGACAGACGGCGAGTGCCAGCAGGAACGATGGGGCTCAGGTAAAGAATACCTGCAGTGGCAGAGAGTAACACCCGACGCCAGGCAGGCGCGCTTATTTGTACACAGCGCAGTTAGTATGGATTTACAGGCATTTTACAATTGTCAGTTAGAATTTCCCTTTATTCTGCAATAGGAATGAAATATAGTTAATTGACTTCTATGAAAGCTTTTGTAAAATCGACACCAACTGAATGGGTGACATAGAGATGCTTTGGTTGGATCGGTTGGTTTGTAAACCGATATTCTTCTCTTCAGTATTTCCTAACATAATTGGCGAGATCAATAAAAATGGCGTTTGCCCAGAGAAATAAAAACCCAGCAGACAGTTTCATTCTACATGAAAACGTCGATTAAACACGACTCGTGGTGCGTATTAGCCACAAAATCATTACCAAGATCACGTCTCCCTTTCGAGCAAACAGCAACGGATCCTCGGTTTCGTTGGTGCGAACACCCATAAAGAAACGCCGAAAGAAAGAGTGGTAAAGAAAAAGACGAATGATTAACGATTGTTCAAAAATAATTAAATCTTTTGATAGAAGCCCTGACTGCCATTCATTCTCTCTCTCTCTCTCTTTACCTCTGTCGTGCAGATACTTTCCTTCTCCGCCGGGGCAGCCGCGTCTCGTTTTGATCGTTTTCTCGATCACGAGCCGCTCTAATGAAACTGACATTCCGAAACAAGAAGGCCCCCATCGGGCTCGCGCGCGACGCACGGACGTGAAATAGGATTTCGTCTTCGTTTGCTGGATTAATGCGCGCGGCCGTTTAATCCGACAATATTAATGACCGTCGATTCTGGCTCCGTTCTCGGTGAGCCTCCGGCTCACGATTCAAGGATCTCGCGTTTCTTTTTAGACGAAAGAGGAGCCAGCCTTGCCGCTTGCCGGGGTGCGGCGCGGCGGACGGAAAGGGAGAACGTCTATGGCATGGTGTCCCTTCAACTTCTGAAAGCCTATTCAACGCGAGCCGAGGCCCCGGCTGCCTTACGCATAGCCGGCTCGCTCCGACGACTACCGGAGTTCCACCGGTTGAAATTAATCGAGGTCTTATCATAATAATTTTATTCAACCCCGGTCTGAAAGACCGTCTAGCCGCGGCGAGGATTTCCAGCGAGACCGCGACGGCAAGCCGCTTTTTAATTCGTGGGAGAAACTAGCGAGCGGGATTTAAATTTATCTGAAAAGAAGGCTCCCCTTCCCGGGAAGGGACACTCCCAACCGCGCCGCGACGACTTGTGACGTCTGCCCTCCTCTGAACATATATCTATCGAACCTGTATAGATACGTATCTGAAAATCCTAAATTCTGATGGATAATAACGTAAATCATTTTCAAATGATGATTTAGTAACATACAATTTAAAATGATTTCACTATTATTTATCAGAGCCTTTCAGTTCTGATGCAGCTGTTGCTTCCGTAGAATCTTAAATCACAGTAAATATTACCGAATGCTGGAAGCTACAAGAAAAAGATAAAGATAACTTCATAATAATTATCACAAATATGATATCCAATATTATATCGAATCTAACTGAGAAATTCCGGATTGTTCATTGTATTACCACGAATTCACCAATGAAATATCAATGAAGTAATATTCAGGCATAAAACGGAGGTTCTACTCGTATCGAACGTGATTGCAGCTTCTCTCGTCTAGTCTGCCAACCATCCCGATTCTAGACTCTGCCAGACTTTACTTTCAACTCGCATTCCTTCCACGACTCAACAATTTGCTAGAAGCGTATCGCAGAACCGTTGCTTCCTCGTCGATACAAAATCCGTACACGAGTTCTAGTTCCTCAGGACTTATTCTTAATGCACATGATCTTCACAGTGTCTTTGTCAACGTGGTACTATTTTTCGTTTGTATTATATTTCAATATTTCGATATTATTTTCATTTATTATCGCTAAAATTGTAAAAAAGTGTAGAATACAATAAACGAAATCTAAGAAGGAAGCAAGAGACTAAAGTTTCCAGTCAGAAGAAGCTGATCTTACGTTCTGTCCTGTGAAAGGACGGACTTGTAGTGGAGGCGGCATCATAGACGTATCTAATCGACGGCACGGTTATGTAAATTTTATTACACCGCTTTAGAGAATGCCGGAACCAGAGAATTTATCTCGGCGCGTGGAAACGCACATGGTCCGGCGCGACACAACACTGAGCGCTGAGTTACATTCGTAAGCTCCACAATCGAAGCGGCGCGTTACAGGTGTGCCCGATCGCTGTGCCCAAGCCCCGAATGGAAATTGATCGATTATGCTAACGGTTGGCGGCGTTTCACGGTGTGGACGCAACCGGTGAGGAAATAAAAAAGGAACTCAGGGGAACACGATTAGAGGTGTGGCGAGCCAAATTGAATCTACGCGAGCACGTGCTTCGTTCGACGTGGGTGGAAGAAAACTGACTTTTTTCGAAGAGAATAGGGTTAGCGTTAAGTAGAACGTTTCATGGCCTCAAGCTATGCGAATTAAAATGCCCTGACAAACCAAGTATAATAATAATTTGCAAAATGTGGCCACAAATTTCAAATTCCGGTTATGTGCTTTAATTTGTCGCCTAAAAGTGATGGGATGATCGTAAATCCCTGCTGTTTCTTAAAAAGGGAATCAGGCTTTTTTATTCGATTCCTTTTTTAGTTTCATTGAAAATTAATTATATCCAGCCGGTGACACTTATCCAAGATCACGGCCCGGTACCCGTAGGAAAAACGAGAAGCATCGTTGCCGAGCTACCGGTATCATTAACGCCAGTCAACAAATGGCGCGTCAACCTGTATTCTCGTTAATTAATCAGCCAACCAGCAGCAGCATTCTTCGCGTACACGCTGCGTGTACAGGTTTTTCATTAACCGAGGCCTTTCGGATCGCGGGCCAGGAGGACGAGCGCAACGCGGCGCGCCGCAACGGTTCCACGGGCCGTTCGCTTAGGCAGCGGCGAGTAAAAAAAGGCCCGAAGCCGGTGAATTCAATTACGCCGGCGGGCTTCTCGCGCGATCGTCAATTACATCAGTCACGTGACGACAACGCGTCCTTTTATTTCCTCCCCGTTGCCTTTTTTCCGTCGCTAGCCCTGTCTCCTTCTCTCCCGGCCGGGTCCCACCTTCCCCTTTCTTTACGACGGTCTTTTTCACATAATTCCAATTATATACGCCGACGGCCGAACGTCGCGCTCGTAGCGCATTAATTAGCGGAAGCCTTCTCGGGTTCTGCGCAGGGTTCTTCGGGCAAAAAACTTTTTCGTAAGAAGTCTCCCGACGTTTTGTCGAGCCCCTCGGGATAACACACGAGGATTACTCGTTTCGTGTTCTTTTTTTCATTTCGGGACTCTCTACACGGGTCCCCTGATTCTCACCCTGTTTTGAAGGGAACAGGTTTACAGCGCCGGGCTTTGAGGGAAGTACGAGAGGGAGCGAGAGTCACGGACCCGGGGGAAGGGAATAAAAAGTAGGGAGGAACGAGAAAAAACACTCTCGATGCTTTTTGGCGTACTCCTCCCCCTTCTGCCCCTCGTCTCCCGCTTTGTGGTTTTGGTTCGTTAATTTCGTGATACGTCCGCGTTAATTGTGGGTAGCGAGCTGTCTAATAGAAATAATATGGTAATTCGGGGGAAGGGGTCGCGTCCCGTAGCCACTCGTGGAAAAAGCGCTGGAAGAGATTCCGACCGGGGGTTGTTTATTCTGTCGTGTAAATATTGGCGCAAGGGGTGGTCCCCGGACAGCTCGTCGGAGATGCTAATTGCCTGGAAAAGAAAACTGGTATGCAGATACATTGAATCTCGCTGGAAGTCGTTGGAAAATATCGTTTTTTTGCTTCTCCATTATTTTTTCGAGTAGGAAGAGCTGACGGTACGGTCGATTGTAAATGATCGATCGCAGAATGTGATGGATGATTTGCACCTAAGGCACGCCTTTGACGGGAAAATATAAACTGTATTAATTCTTCTGTTATAAACAAAACATTGACTGTTANGCTTTTTGGCGTACTCCTCCCCCTTCTGCCCCTCGTCTCCCGCTTTGTGGTTTTGGTTCGTTAATTTCGTGATACGTCCGCGTTAATTGTGGGTAGCGAGCTGTCTAATAGAAATAATATGGTAATTCGGGGGAAGGGGTCGCGTCCCGTAGCCACTCGTGGAAAAAGCGCTGGAAGAGATTCCGACCGGGGGTTGTTTATTCTGTCGTGTAAATATTGGCGCAAGGGGTGGTCCCCGGACAGCTCGTCGGAGATGCTAATTGCCTGGAAAAGAAAACTGGTATGCAGATACATTGAATCTCGCTGGAAGTCGTTGGAAAATATCGTTTTTTTGCTTCTCCATTATTTTTTCGAGTAGGAAGAGCTGACGGTACGGTCGATTGTAAATGATCGATCGCAGAATGTGATGGATGATTTGCACCTAAGGCACGCCTTTGACGGGAAAATATAAACTGTATTAATTCTTCCGTTATAAACAAAACATTGACTGTTAGAACATGCTGTATGAATTAAAAATATTTTGTAGTGTTCATGTCTTTATTCTTTATTTTACAATTAATTTTTATTTTAGCTGGTTGACTTATTAGATCAAATAACTAGACTAGATGAAGTCAATATCTGTATAATTTGTCTTAAATATCGTTGTGTCATACTTCTTTTTAATTGGGTACATTAAACACAGATGGATTACTGTTCTAATTAATTGGTACGTATAACCACTTTATTAAGCACGAATAATTAAATGTACATCTCGTCATTCTATATTATACATTCTAATTTTCGTAACAAAGTAACGAAGTCATTATCCATATTGAATAAATTAGATCAATTAAAGTACAACGCAATGCACGGAGTATCATTGACAATAAACCATTATATCATTACCCTCAATTAATTGAGAATTAACATTATCATATTTTATATAAAACAGTTCTCTGGAATTATCAACGCCCATAAATAACTACAGCTGTTTTATGCTCGAAAATGTTCAATCCTTAGTACACGATAAAACTATTTTTGTGATACTAATCAATATAAACCTGAATCAGAATATATCAGTAATTCATTATCGGAGATATCATTTGGATTTAGATATAATAAATCCAGTCGAAAGGTGAAACTGATTTCAACGATAAAAACGCGAAAGCGAGTTGATCGATCGCGGTTGGTATATTACCATAAAATCGAATCGGGCGAGCAGTAAATAATTATCATAAATTGATTTCGCCACTGTGCATACGGTCCAGAGTTCGCTTACAAAAAACGCGGACCGGCCTCGCAATCGCCGGATGTACCGTATCCAGAAAACGGCGTGTAATATCAAAATGTCCGGTGATAATCAAATTTCACGGCCTCGGTATGTAAACCTCGAAAATTGCATTAATTCAATCTCTCGACGAAGCACGCATCTGTCCTCTCTCTCTCTCTCGCCCTCGGTCTCTCTTCGTTTTCTTTTCGTCGAGAGGAAAATGATCGTCGGCCGCTCGACTCGCTTTGAGCATCGATTGCATCATCGTCGGTCTCCGGAGACGATATCTGAGATCGTAATGATCGCCCCGGTAGCCAGTGCCTCGAGAAATCGATCTCTTCGCCACCTGCTCCTTTCGGCGCGTCAGCCACCTACGATCAACCGTGGTCACGGGCTGACGAAACGATTATGCAGATCACCCGGGGAGGGTGGGCAGCAGCGGGACCGGGGCCCGATCCACGGGTCATACATCGCTACTGCTCACACGGTGACACCGTAATTTGCATCCTTAAATCGTGTAATCTGCCTGTTCAACCGTTCTTAACGATCGCCGCCCCTGTGACCCTTTCCTCTGCATCCTTTTTTTCCTCTTGTCCCGAGCCGAGCTTCTGGTGAATCGCATACCTCGCGACATTCTTCTGCGTGCTCGCGTACGTACGTCTGAATGGGCTGCAAGCTGCAAAGGGCGTCCGCTACTGGGTGGTCGGCATAAATTCCCTTTTCCCGCCCGCGAATTATGTTAATACGAGGGAATTACGAAGTGTATAATTGATATTTATAACCGGCGAACGCCTCGCCGCTGCCGCCGGCGCGTCCGGCACGATACACAGGCGGTGGCGGCGGCGGCGGCGTCGCGATTCGGTAGTAGGAGAGGAAGAGACGTCACCGTAAGGGTGGCTCTCGCGTGTTCCTGTAATTGCGATGCCTGGAATTCTTCGACTGGCCGACCCACTCACCGGCCTGTGCGCGCGCGTATTAGACCCCTCGCGATTTTTGCCATCGCATCTCCAATGGTATTCCTTTTTAATTGCGTTTATCTGGACGCGCGCGGATGGCTCCGCGCCGTCGACGGTTTTTAGCGGGATCGACGAATGACGAACGGGCCAGCGATAAAAGCGGAATCCTGAGAATGATATGGTTGCGGTTTGCCATACCGCATACCATGCGCTGTCGTTTTGCGTTTTGTTTCCCCTCGTATCGTCACCTAATTGGACTCGGAATTTTCTGAGCTGAATTTAGTGCGTTTGATTTAACAGGATTGAGAAAGTGATTGCAATTAGAGGTAATGAAATAGCAAGCTGCAGGTTAAATTAATATACGCGATTTATCGATCATCGAATCTTCGATTTACTATTTGCACAAGAGAAAGTCATGTACAAGAGAAAGAGTTACTCTCGCTATCTTATGCTGAAGCACAGGACGTTGTAAAATGTTTAAATGCTGAACTGCTTTTTATGCATTGGAGTTTTTTATCAATTCTCTATTTCAAATCCTAGTAATTCTTTGTCATTGAAATCTAGGAATTTTAATTTACGTTTGATAAATGACATTATAATTACAAATCTGCTTTCCCAGAACGAACTTTTATAGGACGCTAAGAGGGAATAAAAAACCGTTCTCACCAGTCAGCAGCGGTCATCAGCATGATCCTGGCTGCGCGGAGCTTGGCGTCGGGGTTAGTAAGGTCATCGAGTGTGGGAACCGGGCGGCTGCGGCACAACCAGCGCGACGATGACGATGACGCCACCGCGTGACGTCACCCTGAGACGCGGGCAGGAATCGCGTCCAGCCGCGGAGGAGCTCGTGGAGTCGTAAATCGGAATGCCACGCTGCGCCGCGCCGCGTCGGCGTGTGAGTCACGGCGGAGAGTCAGAGGCTGTTCCGGTATACGACAATGAGTCGTTCCGTTCATTCCCGGGCGCCCTTCTAATTAGAGCAGGCTGAAAATAAACACGAGTCTGTTCGCTTTTAATTGCCGAGCTAGACGCTGCCACTGTCGCTGCGCTGCGCCGCTCGTTTTAATTACATATCGCGTCTTCGCGTCTCCCTTTGACTTTTGGATCGCTGTACTTCCATTTATCGGTGTAACCGGCCCGGCGCGGCGCGGCGGTTCGAAAGAAATGGGTATTAATCTTGTGACCTTGTTAATTAGACTTAACTGTATGTTTGGGAACGTCACCACGTGTGCCGTACATGTGTAAAGACTTTTCCTTAATCCTTTCCCACAGTACCCACGCGACAATGTATCTCAAATTATGCAATAAATCATTATACATCTTTCCCAATTTATTAATAAAGAATTCACAGTTTCTTCTAATTTTTTTTTATGTGTATTGTATTTGCTGCCTTTTACTTGGAAAATCGGATAACTCACGCCAGTTTCTCTTCAGTCGTGAAATCGCGACGAGTCTAATTTGATGGAAAATTAATTTAGATATTGCAGGCGAAAGAAAGTTCCCCGGTCCGAATATTTGCTGGAAGTGGATCCGGCTGAACGTTTTATTTGAACGAGCTAGAAAAGAATAAAGGTCTTATCGGGAATCGCATTCTCATTTTAATCCGAATATCGAAGTCCTCTCGGGCGGAACGCCCGCTCGCTCGATCGATAGCCCGGATTCGACTTCGAGCACACTCGATTGCATCTAGTTTCAAAGTTAATCTACAATGTTCTATACCGCGGCCCTGTGCCTTGAGAATTCGCAGCTCCAGCTCCTCTAGTGCCTATATAATTTGCACGAAGTATCTCTCCGCTGTAATTAATTCGGGGACCGATGGCGAGAGATAGTACGGCCAAAACTCGCAGACTTATAACATCTTACCTCTAATCTAATTCCCAAGTGCTTCTGTTGATTTAGGAAAAAATCACGAATTTCTCAAATTGCATCAAGTCATGTCAAAGTTGAGAATTAATACTTCAACGTAGCCACAGCTAAAGCTGTTTAACAACATCCAGTGTGAAGCGTACGTTCATTCACGTTGCACAACGGTTTAGAAAATNTGGAAGTGGATCCGGCTGAACGTTTTATTTGAACGAGCTAGAAAAGAATAAAGGTCTTATCGGGAATCGCATTCTCATTTTAATCCGAATATCGAAGTCCTCTCGGGCGGAACGCCCGCTCGCTCGATCGATAGCCCGGATTCGACTTCGAGCACACTCGATTGCATCTAGTTTCAAAGTTAATCTACAATGTTCTATACCGCGGCCCTGTGCCTTGAGAATTCGCAGCTCCAGCTCCTCTAGTGCCTATATAATTTGCACGAAGTATCTCTCCGCTGTAATTAATTCGGGGACCGATGGCGAGAGATAGTACGGCCAAAACTCGCAGACTTATAACATCTTAGCTCTAATCTAATCCCCAAGTGCTTCTGTTGATTTAGGAAAAAATCACGAATTTCTCAAATTGCATCAAGTCATGTCAAAGTTGAGAATTAATACTTCAACGTAGCCACGTAGTTAAAGCTGTCTAACAACATCCAGTGTGAAGCGTACGTTCATTCACGTTGCACAATGGTTTAGAAAACAGACGTTTGTATACGCATTCATCGTCACCGATGCAGCTGGCACTAATTTAATATTCTCCTTCCTTTATATGACAGTCATGACAATGAAGTCCTCGTCATCCAGTCATGATGCACGAGCAATTTTTATCATGTTCCTGCTACATCAGGTTTAACAAAAAAGCAACTCCTTAGACTAGATATTTTACATTATTTCCCTAAAGAATAATTTAAGGGAGGAGATTCTTACGTACTGGAGACGTTAATTGACGAACGATGTTTACACGCCGTAAGTAGAAGGATGGATAATTTCGATTACGAGGACACGATGATTGATACCGACAACTGGTTTGGAGCGAGCATACATCGAACGGATACTCTACCGCGGGAGGGACATTTGTCAGGGGATTCGCGTTAATTTTGCACGATCGGTACCTGACGTCGAACGAGCGTGCAGTACGAATTCGATGCATACGAAATCAGGGAAGAAGGAATAATTCTCTCCGAAGGAGTCGGTGGAAGTAAAAAGAAAGGCGGACGTCGAGGATGATCGTGTCGTTCTCCGGGCGGGAAAAACGCGGCGGGACAAGAAAAGGAGGACGAGGAATAAAAAGGATGAACTCGCGGCGATGGGAGGAACGCGGAGACGGATATCGAAAGCAACGGGCAGGGGGAAGAGGCACACGAACGCCTATACACTGTCGCGAGATCGCATTAACTTTAACGAGTGACGGCCCACGCGACGGTTCGACGGGTCGAAGGTCAACCAGACGTGAGAACCTTCGTGGATTCTTCATTTCTGTGGCCTTCGGGGTGCCGACGCGTCGCGTCGTGAAAGCGTGGATTCACGCCCCTCTCAAGAGATATCACTTGCTCGTTAGAAATTGAAACGGGGATCGGAGCCGGCGCGAAGCGAGGACGACGCGGCGTCTATTATTTCGCGCCCGATACGTGGGCGAGCGCCGGAGCCGATTCAATGCCGAAGATCGATGGAAAGTTTATCGCGGCCGTGTTCCGACTGGGGAAATTCTTCTAGTTCCATTAACTCTCTGACCTCCTTTCGTTTCAATACGAAAGAGAGGAGAGCGCGAGACAAGAAATGTTTTAAGTTTATCGAGTCCGGAATTTCGTCCGGTAATTCAATTCCGATACGACGAGGGAAAGAACAGGAAAGAATTTTAGGATTTGTACCACTTATTTCAACTTTAATTCGGCTGCATGATAATACAATATTCTGTTCACTTGTATAATTGTACTTCTGCATGTTTGAATGAACGTACTTTATTTCAAATTCGACTGTAATCAGCAATCGCTGTTGTAAAATTTTGCTTGAATCTCTTGATCAATTAAAAAATTAAAGATCAGGAATGTCCTCTTCCAAATAACAGCCCTCCAAGAAGGGACCGGCATCGTACGAACGGAATTCCTGGCTACCGGGATCGCCTCCCATTTCAAGTAAATGTTCGCCGGTAATAAAACCTGTATCCCAGAAGAATAATTCTTTGGATCTCCGAGATATTCGCCGCGATGCTGGCTCTCGTCGGACATTCGAATTCGGCATTCCATCCGGCAAAGGCGATATTCTCGCGGGTTCATAATTATTCCGATGCCGTACGGTACTTCGGGGACGGTCTCACGCCGCCGAGAAACCGTTGATTACAAAGGTTATCCGCTAACGAGCGTACACGTGCACCAATTCTGTCCCCTGTCGTAAAAACCCGAGGAAACGGAATTGGTCCGCGTCGGACCAAACGTAGCGCTTACAAAACAGCGAGACGCGCTCACGAAAACGGAAGCTGGAAACGCGGCTGCCCGCTTGATTCGGCTTCCTCTTTTTTGTGTCCGCGCGGCCGGCCGGGCACCGGCGATGATTACGCATATAAAAATGTAATTTCTCACGAAGTGTGTACGCGGAGCGACGAGCGACGCGTGTGGTCTAACGTGCGTGTGGCCGGGCCGAAATTTACGATTAAAAATCGACGACACGGTGGCCGGGGTCGTAAACCCCAATAGTAAGCACCCGGCCTCCTCGTACAAAGCGATCGATTTGTCATTACGAAACGTTTCCACGAGGATTCCGCCGTGGATACGCGCGCGCTCACACACACATATACACGCGGAGCTACGTCTATACGTAAATACGTTTGTACTTATAAATGGCTGGACTGGCTTGTTCCCTTATTTTCTCCGGCGTGCCGTTGATTTACGGGAGTCGAGGCCGGAGCCCCGTTTAGCGAGATTGTGTAAGCCACTTAATCATTCGGTCCGGTTACCCTCTAACCATTTCGCGATTCCGACTTCCGGATGAACGTATGATTATCGGCTCGAGCTGCTCGCTCGCGGTTCGCTTCGGTGAACTTAGAAACTCGTGATTAACCCGGTCCTTTGAGATTTACCGTTCCTCTTACGTCGTCTCGCCAATTTTGCCCACGACCGTGTTTCTAAACCAACGCCGCAACGTAGAATCAAACTGGATCACTCGTAGCGAAATAAGATTTCGCTTGTAAGCAAACTTTAACATTAAACCGCGCTGTAAGTCATTTGCGCAAATCCGTCGGCGTTTCTCGGCGGACTGAAGACTTGGAAAGGCGCGGGATTCCTGAATAACGCAACATGGGAACGTGAGGTCTTCATACCTTAACAGCGAATAAGCCTCCCAGTGACCGGGCAGTGCTAATTGATTAGAGCGCCGATGTCCGGACAGCCGGAATCATTTTTCTGGCCAGGAGGTGACCGGCTTTTAGTCACGCAGCGGAACAGTTTTGAAAATCTAGACTTTCGGGTTAAAATACGGTAGTTGTTTTTTCTTCTGCTCTCCGGGCTTATTGTGTGAACCGGAAAATAAAGATTTATGTGTTTACCGGCTGCGAACACTCGTTTCCTCGAGCCGGAATAATCCTACGCTCCACGGTATTTGCGTTTTTCTTCCCCGGTCCCGGGTAAAGGGGTGAGACGCGGTAAAAATATAAAGTCAGACGGCCGCCCTTTCCTTTATGGCTCAAGACATTTTTAACCCTTGCAGTATCCTTCTGGCGGAAGGGTTAGTCCTGCCGTGCCAGAACCATGTTCTTCCATCGGAAACAGTCAAAATATTGCTTTATTGAGGTCCTAACCCTAATTCCGTCGGACTTGGAGCGAACGAACGGGTTGAGAAAGTACCAAAAAAAATCGGCGACAGCTTACCTTTCCTTCGTCTATACGCTTTGTCGTTGACTTCAACGTTTTACTCGGTCTCCATAAACGCTGAAAGGGTTACAGTTCGGTCACCTTCGAAAATCCGGAATTAAGAGCTAGAATTCGACCTTCCAGTTGTAAAACGTGCCGTCCGAAACTTTCTCTTCCTCCTAATTTTTTGTTACCCCTTTTTTTGCTAGCATCTCGTCGTTGACTTTGTTCTTTTAGCAACGAGGAAACGTTGGACTTCGCTTGCCGATGGAACTAGGGTGCACCGCTAGAGCTTACGGTCTGCTACTTCCGAGTGTATAAGAAATTGCAAAAAAAATTCACCTTTAACTGTAAAGTTAACTGTAATTTACGGTTGACACATTTTTTCCAAAGTGTGACGCCGATAGTTTCCTCCTGGCTGATTTCCAAAATTTTTTCACTCGTGGAAAACCTAGTTTGCGTGCAGAACCGAGATTTCATTCCTTTAAGCTGAAACCTGAAAATATGTATGCAATATCTCTATTATTTGTTCTATTACTTATACTCTCTCTTGGCTGTAACTATAATTTTATGTCTGTCCAAATTCGTCATTATTTCTGAATGTCATAGCGTAATCGAAACGTAATAGGTTTTTAATATTCTGTGTTTTCGTGAATTCGTGTCCAAATGAAAACAGCGCCACGCTTTGTGTCGTCGTATTACCGCCGTAATTATTTACGCGTTTTATACGTCAACCGGAACGCGATGGAAACGCCCATCCCGCAAATTACGCTACCACGCTTTCGCGCGTTTCGTGGCGACGCAATCAAGGGAAAAAGTTGACATCAGGGTGAAAGAAAACAGAAGCCTTTTTTACGACGCATTAAATTTCATTTAACCGCGAAAGTAAAACAATCGTAATGATTCGTGAAATTTGACATTCTTTCGGTGCTCTTATTTCGTTTAATGATTATTATTATTGTTCGTTCGTCGATGACATAAAAAGATAATACTGGACTAAGGGACGGAACATGTTTTTTTTCGCTGTGCTACAAATTATTTGGAAACTTTACTGAAACATTGGAACTGAACCCATTCCTTCTTTTTTTATTCCAAAATTGATACGATTCAAGATGATTAAATCATTCTGTATCTAAAAAATAAGTAATTTTTTATTGATTCACTGAGTTTAAATAAATAAAAAAATGGGAATAGTGAGTCAGGCTAGAAGCTACTTTAAGTGAAGCCAAAAGAAACATTCAAGGAAATGGTGACCTCGGAGTAGAGAGATCGAAAAAGACCGGAAAAAAGAGAAAAAAAGGTCGAGCTCGGTCGTAGTTTTCGTGGGGTGATGTTTTCTCCGTAAAATTCACCGACGACAGGTCGAAAAATAATTATAGCAAGGTCATCTGTTTGACAAAGAAGCTCGTCTAAAGTGTAACACCCGCGAGAGTGTTACACTTTAGATGAGTTTCTTTCTTTAGGGAGAAAACAGACTGCTACCCCGTGGCCGGTCGAGCAATCGTAAATTAGAAAATACTGCCCTGACGTTTTACTTTCAGGACGACAAAGAACGCCGATTTAAACTGTAGCAGCGAAAGAAACGGATCGCGGGGGTCCGCGTTACGGATCGCAATAAATTATTTTTCATCTTTTTGGAGCACGAGGCCTCCGCAAGTTAAACAAGCCCCCGCAGTAAAATTTCTGAGGGCCTGTTTTCCCTAACGGAACCCAACGAAGGGTTAAAGGGTACTAAAGCTATTTTCAAGGAAAATTTACAACTGGAGCGGTAAAATAGGGCACCGTTTACGCAAGTCTAGTAAAAGAGCATCTGCCGCTGCTGGCCATTTTTGGACCTTCCGCTTTTCCTTTGTGGCCCTCGTCCATTTTCATTATACGACACGAAGCATGCTAATCCTTTATCTACTTTGATGTACTATAAATATAGAATTACTTGAAGTGCTTTTAATTATCTAGGAAATTAAAAGAGTTATAAAAATCTATTGATAAAAAAGCTTTCCGTTTATTTCGTTTATAATTTCTCTATATTATTTTTTAATCGAGTTCAATTTTTTTTATTGTGATATTTGAATTAGCAATATAGATTGTGTTTAAAGGGTTAGATCATTCTAGAGGGAAAAAGGTATATTTTATCCTTCTTTTCAGCGAAACTATGAAGTACTTTTTGCTTTAGAACTGCGTCATTTTGGCAGAAAACAATATAGTGAAAAAATCTTACGATGTTTTATAGCTATTCTTATTTATAATCGAAATGTCTTGTGCGTCTCATAATAACTAAAAAATTATAGGAGTAATTCCGGAGTTCCGGCCATCGACTTTTTAAAACTAAAGGCGTCATCGTAAAAAGTGCTCCACAGCCGCCATTTTGACATGTGTCACCATAAAAAAAATTATTTTTTATAGTCCATTATATGTACAATAAAAACCCTATCTTGTAATTCTGATTTTTTTCATAGTTCCACTGAAAAAAAATCACAAAATATGCCTATTTTTTGGCCTCTAGAGTGATCTAACCCNTTATCCTTCTTTTCAGCGAAACTATGAAGTACTTTTTGCTTTAGAACTGCGTCATTTTGGCAGAAAACAATATAGTGAAAAAATCTTACGATGTTTTATAGCTATTCTTATTTATAATCGAAATGTNCCGTAAAATTCACCGACGACAGGTCGAAAAATAATTATAGCAAGGTCATCTGTTTGACAAAGAAGCTCGTCTAAAGTGTAACACCCGCGAGAGTGTTACACTTTAGATGAGTTTCTTTCTTTAGGGAGAAAACAGACTGCTACCCCGTGGCCGGTCGAGCAATCGTAAATTAGAAAATACTGCCCTGACGTTTTACTTTCAGGACGACAAAGAACGCCGATTTAAACTGTAGCAGCGAAAGAAACGGATCGCGGGGGTCCGCGTTACGGATCGCAATAAATTATTTTTCATCTTTTTGGAGCACGAGGCCTCCGCAAGTTAAACAAGCCCCCGCAGTAAAATTTCTGAGGGCCTGTTTTCCCTAACGGAACCCAACGAAGGGTTAAAGGGTACTAAAGCTATTTTCAAGGAAAATTTACAACTGGAGCGGTAAAATAGGGCACCGTTTACGCAAGTCTAGTAAAAGAGCATCTGCCGCTGCTGGCCATTTTTGGACCTTCCGCTTTTCCTTTGTGGCCCTCGTCCATTTTCATTATACGACACGAAGCATGCTAATCCTTTATCTACTTTGATGTACTATAAATATAGAATTACTTGAAGTGCTTTTAATTATCTAGGAAATTAAAAGAGTTATAAAAATCTATTGATAAAAAAGCTTTCCGTTTATTTCGTTTATAATTTCTCTATATTATTTTTTAATCGAGTTCAATTTTTTTTATTGTGATATTTGAATTAGCAATATAGATTGTGTTTAAAGGGTTAGATCATTCTAGAGGGAAAAAGGTATATTTTATCCTTCTTTTCAGCGAAACTATGAAGTACTTTTTGCTTTAGAACTGCTTCATTTTGGCAGAAAACAATATAGTGAAAAAATCTTACGATGTTTTATAGCTATTCTTATTTATAATCGAAATGCCTTGTGCGTCTCATAATAACTAAAAAATTATAGGAGTAATTCCGGAGTTCCGGCCATCGACTTTTTAAAACTAAAGGCGTCATCGTAAAAAGTGCTGCACAGCCGCCATTTTGACATGTATCACCATAAAAAAAATTATTTTTTATAGTCCATTATATGTACAATAAAAAACCTATCTTGTAATTCTGATTTATTTCATAGTTCCACTGAAAAAAAATCACAAAATATGCCTATTTTTTGGTCTCTAGAGTGATCTAACCCTTTAAAATAAGAAATTACGTAAGAAATGTAGTTCTTTATGATTTTTGAAGTCTTTCGAGACCTCCAACAATGAGAATGACCTTGTTCAAATTAGTTAGGATTTCCTTGCTTTCGAGAAAGTCGAACTCTTCCAGACAAACGCACCCTTTTTCCGTTCCGTTGGACGCCTCAGTAGCCCGCTCCCCATTAAACCGAGAAATCCGGAGTGACGTCTAACTAGAGCAGGTATTTGCGTGACCGTCGTTTAGAATAAAAGTCTCAAATCAGTTCCAGACTTTCGAATGGATGCAGACGGACGTCGGAAGAGAAGGGAGTGCCCTTAGGAACCCAAAACGGGGTATCCTTCGACTGCAAAAGGATTCCAACCTTGGCCGCCCGTCGCTCCTGGCTGCACGCCGAGAGGTTACATACATTATTTTATGCAACTAGAGCACGCTTCTGCTTTGTGCTGGAAGTCTTCACGACGTAATTCTAGGTTAGGGTTAAAAATTCACCCTTTGTGTGAACTATGGGTGACTTTATGAATGGCCCAGTATTATTCAACGTCCAGTGTTTCCTCCAGTTGTAAATAACGTTTCCGGGTAAGGGCGATTTTTCCAAAGTTGGCGCGTGTTGCCCAACAGCCGTGCTGTCCGCCCGAGTTTCACGCAAATATGGGCCATTGTTTACTAAACGTTTACCTCTTTCTGGAGCAATTCGTTTCAGGGTCATTCCAGAAATGCGATCACGACAACAGCAGTTTCAAATTCTTCACTATCCTTTGACGTTTCATGGATTTCTCCAACTAACGCCTAGTAAACCTGAAGAGAACAAATCGCTGTTCATCTTTCTATGAACCCATTTCTTTTCTAACATTCACAAAAGACTACATAAAATGTTATGTTACGTAACTTACGAATTAAAACATATTATAGTATAAAAAATTAAAAATAATACACGTTCAAAATAAATTAATATTTAATTAAATGTTACTTAACATCGGAATCCTTTTTATATTTCCTAAATTGTACAACACGCAATTCGGATATCTAAAAAAAAAACAGAGGAAGTCGGTGTTGAAATTAATTTGTAAAATACTTCTGCAAAATTTGTTTAACTTTATAATAACATAGTTTACGCACACTCTAGTAGCAGATACATCGAGAGACGCTAACGATATTTTTATTAGAACAATTTTTTATAGTCCTGTCAATTTTTCCAGTTTGTTTTCTTTATTAGTTATTATTTAATGGTTTGAGGACAGATTTATTGCTAGAATTTCATAAATGTCGTAATGTGGAGAATAACAATCATGGTTTCCTTTCCGCTCTTCCACTTTCCTTTCCTCTCTTCTGGATTTAGTCCGTTTAAAAAACTAAGAAAACTTTTACACGTATAAAAGTTTATTATATACGGCTGTCGTTTTAGAGATGATTTCGTGCACTGTGTATTTTGTACCTGACCATCCAGGAAACCTGCACAGCCATGGGCCCGGGAGGCTGGCAGGCACCCTCCCGTTCGACTTTCCTAGGCCGACCCTTATTAAGCCAATAATGACGCTAGTGCCCCGATACAAATACAGGCAAATGTAATAAAGACCGACGCGACTCCACGTCAGCCTGACTTGTCTCCGGGGTCCACGGCATGTTTTATGGTAAAAACTACTTCGTTTCAGGAACAGATTTTTACCATTTTTGCAAGCAAATTTACGATCGCCGGGAGGTAGAGAAAAATGAGAACCTTAACGTTTTTGTAGGTCGCTGAATTTTTCCTAAAAATACGAGCTCGGCGTGACCTTAAGGACGCTGGCCTGTCACGGCGGACAGTGGTTCTTAAACATTATTTTAAGGGACCGTGTCTTTTTTCGGTACAGTTTTTCACGTTATTACGGTCACCCAAATAAGACGTGTACGCTCGAGATGTTTTTTGAATGAGGCGAACTCGTAATGCTATATTGGGTCCGAGGCCTGGCGCTGGGACCGATCTTATTTTTGTTGTCCGGACCGTGACCTCGAGCAATTTTTTTCGCTATCTCCATTGTTACCGGCTGTGTAAATTTCGATGGTCCACGGGGGTGGCCGGGTCGGTGTCCCGGTCGTAAAATACGTCCCCCCGGAAACCAAAAAAATGCGGCTCCGCACTAAAGAACGCGTGAGCTTTGTGGGGCCTACTCTATTTTTTACTATTATTAGAGCAACTTTTTACCATAGTGGAGCGTGGCACGGCACGCGCGCCGTGGTTACTGCTCTCTTTTTTCGATTTATTGGGTCCACGCCGCCGGGTCTGCTCCTGTTTGGCTTTTCTCTCCCTTGGTCTGGTTTTTTTTTTCTTTTCTTTTGTCCGGAGCCATGGAACGATACCGCGGAAGAAGAGGCGCTCGAAACCGGTATAATGAGACAATGTCACGAACCCTTCCACTGAGTTCCCTTACTAGAGAGAAGTGGAAACTCGAATATCGTTTCCAACTCTTCTCCATGGAAATGCTCGAAATTGGATATCGTGGTCTACAGTCGCATTGGGACGCCTCTTCTTGTTCAAGTTTTTCGCGCGATAAATTGGGCTAACGAATATGGAATTGATTGGAGTTTGAGATGTACGCGGTGTCGTTTCCTGGTTGAACGAACTTGCCAGTTTTTTTCCTTCTAATTGCCAGCACAAGGGATAAGGAACATGAAATTCATTTCCTCTTGCCATGAAATAGACTCTTGCAATTATTTAATGTGTACTAAATAAATATTTGTGCATCTATTGCTCCAAAATATACAATACATATAAGTAATATTAAATTGCTATTAAGATCATTATGTCGACAGCTTTACAATATTGTTCGAAGGAAAACATTTGCGCAATTACTTTGATAAGAGGAACATTTTTGGGGAGTAGAAAGTCCGGGCAGTGCAATTTCTTGCGCGATTAATTAGCGCGATCTCGTTCCTTAATACGTTCATTATTTTCGCGTGGAATTTCACCGGTGTCGAGGGAAAATAATCGTAATTACTCGGTACGCACTGTAATTTCTTGTCAAGGCAGGTGACGCGAGCCTATTATTACGATGACAACGCAGGGTCATTACAGTGATTGCGCAAAATGTTTCGTTTCACAACCCAATTAAACATTTAATTAAAATCAGATATCATAGATCTCAAATGGTACACTCGTTATATTTGCGTCCTGAATTTCTGTTAAAATAATATACTACTTCTATTCTTACCGATACTTGTATTAAAATCATTTTCTTTTTTAATTCCAAGGTAATGGACCGGGCTTTGTTGGCTGTTCCTTTATCTCGCTTGCGAGATAACAAAAAGTTGGGAAGTTTGTAACTAGTTAGGTAAAAAGCTTTACTCTTTAAGTGTTTATTAAAGTTTAAAAATCGATGAGCTGGAGTAAACAGGAGAACCTAGTTTAAACTTGTAAACGATCTGCAGCCTTCGTACATGTACTTCACACATACCCTGTTAAAAATACATCGATATTTCCTATCTCATTAAAATTTTAACGTTTAACATTTCCTAATCAATCCATATCCTTGTCAGCAGTGACTGACGTCGGCAGGTTCTTTCAAGAGCATAAAAAAACAAGACATTTAATCGTCAGCGAATGTAACATAGAATCAGTCGGTTTTTAAGCGTTCGAAGTTAGCTCCGAGTTGCCGACAAAAAGCTAGACTAAATAGGAGTGCCTGCTGGTTTACGTAAATATCATTAAAGCGCATTCACCCTTTCGACGACAGAAGGCTTCCTAAATGGAAACTTCGCCGCTCTTTGCTCCTTTTATGTGAAACAGATGTAGGTACGATACCTACCGAACGCTTGGCGTGACACTGTGCCGACGGTGTTGGTTCGTGTTAACGTCGTCGGCGAGTGCTTTTCTCGAAAACGTAACACATAAGTATTCTGTTCCATCGACTCCCCCACCGAAATCCAATACAGGTTCTTTAGTTTATTTATTAAGAACAGAAGAACGCCAATTACTCGTAAAGGGCGGCGAGCTCCTCGTTATATTATTTCGTCACCGGTGTTAGCGTCGAAGACTCGCGCGCGACTCACGACACATCGCTCGTTTCCGTTCTCTGAATCGGTCCCCTTCCTCCCGTATTTCCACCAGCCGCGTAATTTAGATGAAACACGTGTGTCTGGCTTGTAATCACGTCGTTCGCAGGATTATTGTAACAGGAAACGAGTTCGAGTCGCTTAGGAAAATATGAAAACGATTAGTAGAACAGTTTTCCTGTTGGAAATAGCGGTAACTGCACTTTTGTGGCTCCGTCTTTAGACTGCTAGAGTTTTGAGTACGTAGTGAAAGTAATTCGTCGCATGTTTCTAATATATTTATAATAAGAGGTACTACATCACTTAGCAGTATCCTAACTTCCATTTAAATTATCAACACCCTGTTTCTATTCTCTTTTTCTACAAATTCTTCCACATTATCAATAATTAGCCCTGTCAATTATTTAGGAGTGTCAAAAATTGTACGACCAGAACTTCAAAAAATATTATACTTGCTTTGTTGCAATTATTTTAAATTATTATTATAACAAAGGTCCAGACAGTCAAGTCTCAGAATTCAAGTTGTTACTTTCTCCTCGCTTTTTGCCAAGATTGATGTTTGTTCCCGTTTCCGAGTAAACTGGAAACGTTCCTCATCGATCACGGATCGATTTGTCCTAATGGTACCGCGGGTTTTAGGAATCCCGGCAAAAAGTTTGCTCAAAAAAGTTTCCGTACATGTGCACTTACGAGTCCACCTCGTGGCGAGCGGGGAGCGGAACGTGCGTTCGCCTGCAGATAGGCAGTAAAAGGCGGTGACTTGAAAGAGGTTTTCCGTGAAAGGAGTGGGCCTGGGCTGAGCTACCTTTTGTCGAATCTTTGTCGGCGCACCTTTAAGGCCGTTCGGTAGGCGTCGCGCACTTCACAGCTCCCCGTCTCACAATTCCCCCGGCCCCTTGTAATTGAATTGATTCGATAATCATAAAATATTGCTTTCATGCCTCAACGGGTTCCGTAATAATTCAATTATTTTCTCGGCCACGTTCCCGGCTCTTATCGGGTATAAAACGCGTAATGAGACTCGATTTCACAACTGTAATCTCACGAGATTGCGACGGTGGAATATGAATTTTAGTGTTACAGACGTTTAAGTAGGTTTAGTGGAAGGATTATCCGGTGAAAGTTTTTTAGAACACGATTGTACCATAAAGGAGCAATAAAAACTTGTGAGATTCATTCAAAAATTTAAATGGTCATCACGTTAATACGTAAATATGC
>SMSR01015403.1:96534-110050 GCA_019453355.1 Ceratina japonica | reverse complement strand
ACGTAGTGAAAGTAATTCGTCGCATGTTTCTAATATATTTATAATAAGAGGTACTACATCACTTAGCAGTATCCTAACTTCCATTTAAATTATCAACACCCTGTTTCTATTCTCTTTTTCTACAAATTCTTCCACATTATCAATAATTAGCCCTGTCAATTATTTAGGAGTGTCAAAAATTGAACGACCAGAACTTCAAAAAATATTATACTTGCTTTGTTGCAATTATTTTAGATTATTATTATAACAAAGGTTCAGACAGTCAAGTCTCAGAATTCAAGTTGTTACTTTCTCCTCGCTTTTTGCCAAGATTGATGTTTGTTCCCGTTTCCGAGTAAACTGGAAACGTTCCTCATCGATCACGGATCGATTTGTCCTAATGGTACCGCGGGTTTTAGGAATCCCGGCAAAAAGTTTGCTCAAAAAAGTTTCCGTACATGTGCACTTACGAGTCCACCTCGTGGCGAGCGGGGAGCGGAACGTGCGTTCGCCTGCAGATAGGCAGTAAAAGGCGGTGACTTGAAAGAGGTTTTCCGTGAAAGGAGTGGGCCTGGGCTGAGCTACCTTTTGTCGAATCTTTGTCGGCGCACCTTTAAGGCCGTTCGGTAGGCGTCGCGCACTTCACAGCTCCCCGTCTCACAATTCCCCCGGCCCCTTGTAATTGAATTGATTCGATAATCATAAAATATTGCTTTCATGCCTCAACGGGTTCCGTAATAATTCAATTATTTTCTCGGCCACGTTCCCGGCTCTTATCGGGTATAAAACGCGTAATGAGACTCGATTTCACAACTGTAATCTCACGAGATTGCGACGGTGGAATATGAATTTTAGTGTTACAGACGTTTAAGTAGGTTTAGTGGAAGGATTATCCGGTGAAAGTTTTTTAGAACACGATTGTACCATAAAGGAGCAATAAAAACTTGTGAGATTCATTCAAAAATTTAAATGGTCATCACGTTAATACGTAAATATGCACTTTGATTATATGCTCGTATTAACGATGTTCTCGTGTGAAATCGTAATTAACGATGTTCTCTGTGAAAGATCCAACAATCATTCTAGTGAAACCAGTCATGATTTTCATTAAATAAAGGCGAAAGCGTAAATATTTTTAGAAATGTTTAACGAAGGTACCTGAAATATGTCCAGCACTGACATCCTGCAGCGGGGACCAATCCTCAAGCGGAGCTTTCAAAAGCAATCGACAAAAGTCTGATGGGCGGAGCCGGTACCCGGACAGACGGGCCGCTTTCCGCCGCAGAAGTGTGCGAAAAGTTAATTGAAGCCGGCGCGCCACTTTTCCACGGTTCCCGTACCTACCGGAAACACAATGACCGTGCCCATTGTGCCGGCCGTCTTAGCGCTCGTGAGGGGGTGTTTTATTATGAGGGCTGTAACAGGGGCTCGAAATCGGGCGTTGCGCCGCGCCGCGTTGTCGCGTCGCCGTTGACGTGGCCAGCCATGAAGACTTCTCTCCTCGAGGAGAAAATGCTGCGGGAATATTCACGGGCCGCGGCATGAAATCGAGGGGCGTGCTGCGAATAATTCACCGCCACACCGTGGAACAACTTTCGTGAACGCTGTTAAATTCGTTGCTTGATGCATCGATTTCACGGGTCGTTCGGGGATCGGGGTTAAGGCGCGATAAGTATGCCGGGGCGCGACTCGTTTTTTTCCATCCGACCGTGACGCGGAAATGTCACGCCGAATTTATCTCTTTGCGCGAGGGACTTTAACTGCCTTTGAGACAAACTGCTTATTTTTAATTGTGTAATTCGTTCCTCGTTTAATATGCAAATTGGCGTGGTCTTATCCCGTTAGTGTTATTTTTAGCGTCCTTATTTAGCTTAAAAACAAACGACAATATGTATAATATTGATGTTTTCTAAAATGAAATTTCAACTCATGGTTGAAAATCAAGAAAAGTTGCACGAATTTCTAGTGAGTTAATAGATAAAGCAGGAAATTCATTTGATTCGTAGAATGAATAATATTAAGTGGGTGATGTTCATTTTATTAATTCTTTTAAAGGAGAAAGGAAGGCAAGTATTATAAAAATATCTTTACTTTATATTCGTTTTATGTCTAGTTATATTACATAATTTTATGTACGTTATGATGTGGATTACTTTAATTTACTTATAATTTAATAGGAATAAAAGGGGAAGTTATAGGGTATGAAGGAGGGTATGATTAGTTTCTTAAATTACAAACTGTGTCCTATTCTTGGGACAATAAAGGTAGACTAAAACATTATTCGTTCGTTCCTCGTATTAATTTTTGTAGCTTTATATTTACAATCGGAGGAAACTGAAATTTAGTGCACACGGATTGCGATTGAATTACATTTTCAATAACTTGCAACACGTGCATGTGTGTAAAATAACTACGTAAACGTTTGATAAAAAATAATAGAGATGCACGTTTCGATTTCCAATATAAACTGACTCCAATCGCTTTCCATTCGATTAAAAATTGTCCTTTTAATGCTGCAGATGATAAATTGAAAATAAAGTAAACACTGACTGTGTACAATAATTTACAACAGGGAAATGAAAACAGAGTTAATTATTTTTTACTTTTCTGAATATAATAAAATGAAAATCTATCTTTCTCGGCCTATGAAAAAAATTAAATAAAAGGAAAAACCTACATAATTATGAAGTTCTCACACGTGTAAAAATTGCTGAGAACTAGAAGCTTTTCCTTGACGACGTGACGGCATGTGTAGCAGCGGTGGTGCTCTGAGAAGGAACTCGGTTGAGCGAGTCAAATCGGCACCGCGCGACGCCGAGCTTTCGGCTAGAAAAAGTTTCGTCGAGTTTCTCTCGATGCTGAAGATCGATGAAGGATTGGAACGTTGGGGCAATTATTTTTTGACTACTTGAGGGCGAGTTCGGCAAAGTCGCGAGACTAGAGGGCAGAGAAACCACATAGAAATCCGTCTCCGCGTCGAATCGTCGATTTCACGGCGACCGATGCGGCTTTTGCGGACTTCTCCGCCCACGAAGCCGCGGTCTATCCTGCGTTTTACAATGTCCGTTCGTTAAGAAGAGGCAGCTGCGACCGTTGTGCCCGTTAAAAATAGCCACAGCCTTGAGTTTCATTTAAATTTCGCTGACCGCTGTGTCCACGTTATCTCATTATATATTTACACGGTATTTGATCGGTTCAGAGTTCAGAGAATTACGAACACTTGAAGAATATGAAGAACATGATTAAGAACTCCCATCAGCTGAACAAATTTTCTCTTGTGGATTGCTGCATTATTTCTTATGAGACTCAAGGAACCTTCCATAAATTACACATTTCTTCATAAATCATCCAATTGAGCTTCATGTAGCCCAAAGATAAATCATTGGCCTTCCCATTTTCGTGAAATAAAGTTACTGCTGAAATCGTACAGATACTTGCATTGATTCATGTGCATTTAAAACGCAGACAATAAACTACAGTAACTTTAAAGTCGCGTAACGGAAGCGCAGAAAGTGAGTGGAACGGTAGATTTTTACAGGGTTTCTCGCCTGAAAGAGCAACCACCCTTCTTTCGTTGATTTAAGAATCTGGCGACCATTCTCGGCGAACGATACTTCAAACCAACGATCACATGTGTCCGGACCGCGGGGCCGCTACAAAGACGCGAAGTTTCTATCGGAAACCGTGAAAAATCGGGAAACCCGGCCGGATCACGAGCGGATCGCATCTGGTAACTAGCGGCACTGCTTTCCCGTGGCCTGAAAGAACTTAAAACCTACTGCGTGCTTCACCCACCAGTCGGTGTTTGCCGTAGCGAAATCACCGTTTCCAAGGTGCGCGGAAATCGGTTGAATGTCGATTCGAGACCCGTGACGGTCCCGGGCATCGGTGATGCTCTTTCAGAGACGACCGAATCTAATCAGCTACCTTGTCATCTACCGATCTTCGATGCTGCTTCTGCTCCTTTGATACGAGAGGAGATATATCACATACTTTCTACGCCACGAACAGAATCAGGGGATTCTATACAAAATATCAAAGGAACACATTTCGTGTCGCATAGTAAATAATAGCAGATGGAATCTTGAGGTTGAACCCTTACATAGAAATAATGACATCAGCTACCACTACTACTACTAGATATTATGTTAATAACGCACTATACAAAATTTTAGAAATTTTGCGAGCCTATTAAAAAAGTTATTACATCTTCAATTCTTGTGCTGAACGATAGAATTTTTATTTGATTTATGAAAATGTATGAATACAATCATTTTGTGTAATTCTGATAGCATTCATCTTCCGGATTGAAACCGTGTATTTTGACAACTCATATGTCGACGTTTCGCCAACGTTGCAGTTAGCTTCATCAGGGCTGTAGGCTCTGATACTTGGCATATGAGTTGTCAAAATACACGGTTTCAATCCGGAAGATGAATGCTATCAGAATAAATAATAACCGTGAAAGCTTTAAATCCATTTTGTGTAATTCTTAATACCTAATTTAACAATATTTTAAAGTTGAAATAATGTCACACACACAATTTCGAGGATATTATTTAAGATATTTTGTAATTAAGACTGAAGTCCCCTAATTAGATCTCTTATTCTCGGATCATCCAGAGAATATTCATCCTATGTCACTACCCTCGATTCGTCACAATGAGAGGAATTCTCCTGGAACGTGTCGAAAGGGTTGTGTAAATATTTTCGATGATCCTTGAGACGGATTAGAAACCGAGGTAAAATCGTTCAAGGATTGAAAAAAAAACCATTGTGCTAGACGAAAGTGAAACGTGCGCTGTTGTTATCACTATGACGACCGATGATCGTCCGTCCAAATACAACGGTACCAGTTTAGGGCTACGAAAAATGATTTACGGCGACCGATTGTGAAGCAGTCAGGCCAGGAATTCGACGGTCGCTATGGCAGCTACGACCACATTATTACGAATTGTTCACTGCCAAGGGAACAATCCGGAGAAACACTTTTGTGAACCTATAGCCGGCTTGTCCTCGCTTTAGCTTACGTAACGTTACTGCCCGGGATGGATCTTCGAGAATTGACGAAGGATGATGGATAGAAAAAACAGAACTAGGTGGCAGACGAATAAGGATAAAAAACGATGTTTACGACGGTTTAGAGACCTTCGCACATTTTCACACAACCTCGTCTCCTCCGATGTATCATAACAAAAACTGAAGAACGCTGAGAGAATACCTGCAAACGCCTTCAAGCCAGGGGGGGCTGAAAGTTGGTAGAAAAAGAGACGGAAAAAATGTTTCGCTGCGGCGAAAACGCAGGCGCATGGTCCATTCGCGGACCTCCTAACGTTTCTGGCCATATTTCTGGCCATGAATACACCAGACCGTGGCCAAGATACGACAAAGACAGATCGTGCTTCCTCTCCGAGAGACGATCACACTCTCCGTTCAAGCAAGAGAAATCGTTCACCTTGAAGAAATCATCTCTTGTGGAAGCTCCAGCTTTCGATGCGCTGATTTCCGAGGTTGTTTTTTAACACAGTGCACTCCCGGTGTTGCTACCGAAACTATCTGCTAAGGATAAGGATCGACCTGGCCTTCTATTCGCAGATAAATCACCGCGACGACGAAGATGGATTATATTCAATAATCGTTCCCAATGAAATCAGACCAATAATTGAAAAGAAGAATGAAGCTTTTTTTGTTCTTATAATTCTTATTCAACAATATTAACAGGAGAACTCTTATTAATAATAAAGGCCCTAAAAGTTTATTTTGTTCTACTAAATATTCTACACTACTAAAGAAGCATCTGTACATGTGTGCTTTCACGGATATGGTAAGAATACTATGCATCTTATTCTCACGGAAACGTACCGATAACTAATGGTATTGTCACATTCCACTCCCTTTCACTTCCTTTGTATTACACTGGAAAAGTTCGAGAAACAGGAAAGAATACGTAATCTCGTGTAAAGACATCTAAAATGATTTGGTAAAAATCGTGATTTGCGATTCGTTTAAGGAATATATCTACACGTACGTTTCAATAAACGAAAGAGCGCAAGTACCATTGTATGGCTGTAACTGTCGATACCGGGTTCGTTCGAATCGACGTATTTTGCATCATGCCACAGGATTCTATCGATCGTATAAACCGTACGTGGGTGATTCGATAGAATCCCTACGCGATTGAATCATGATCCGATGTTTCATTGATATTAATAGGTATCCCTGAGAGCTGCGCCAATTTTATTGCATTAGTAGGATTATTATGCGAATTAACCGAAGCCATTGTGAGAGCATTTCTATTAACAGACAAGAGATATTTAATTCATTTTCTATAAAAAAAGAAAAGAAAAGTAGCAACAAAATGAATAGTAACTGTTTCTCATTTTTCTACCTGTGCAATAATCGTATATCAGTTTCAAGAGCATCGTAAATACGTCCAATGTTCATTGTAGTGTAAAAGTTTGGATTTGCAAAACTTACCTTCCCGGGATTCTGCAATTTCCATGCTAGGGTAGGAATTCTTTGTATCTGCATCTCTCCGTATCTTGTACTTTGCAAAAAGGTTGTAAATCTACCTTGAGGTGCATCGAAGCACAACGTTATTGGGGCTGAGTTTAAAGTTTCAACAGATGCCCAAAGCTAACGGTACATCTTGTCATTCCCAGACAGTTAACCTGCCGACCACGTGCCCTTGTCATAAACACCATAAATCAGGAATACAGCTTTCTGTCATTGTCGATTGCCAATCGTAGACACGGCGCGTGGCTAGTGAACGGTAAATAGCCTGCTGGCAGTAAAATTCGTCTGCACACGAGTTCGTTTCTCAATTTTCTCGAATCCCGTCGTTGTGCATAATCTAGGTAGTCGGAAAGAGCGTTCCACTATTGCTTTCTCACCAATTCCTTAGGGACTCCATTATTTCTTTGGGAGAGTGTTGTAAATCGCCCATTGTATTCGTCATCGTTACTCCGACACTTCTTCCATTTTCCATTCTGGTGAAGGTATCTAGTAGACCGTAAATATTCCTGGTTCAGACGAAAAATGAACTGTTTCCTGAACTCTTTGCCTCAAAACCGAAAAACGGTAGCCAAGGACCGGTTATAGCTCAATTGTTTGTGAGAGAAAGTCCACCTTTGCTTCTCTCACGCTAGTTAAGGAGGTGCACCCCCAGTAGACGGGTAATTCAAAGTGAAAAGATCCATTCAGGGTAATAGAGATGTCCAAGGCTCAGTAACGGTGTCTAAACACCATTTGTCATCCCCGTTTATGTATTTTCACTGTTGGAATCATTTGTTTGGAGAAGAAAAATTTCAATATTGCCATAAATTTATTTTGTCACTTCATAAATTACTTTAATCTCTTCCATCTCGTATTTCCATTAAATCTTAGAACTTAAGCTCTCCTTGCTCTGTTATATGTATACTTAAGGATGTTCTGGAGGTACATCCGGAGGTCGTCAATATATTGGCAATGAAGGCTATTTATGATGTATATTTTGTATTAAAAATATAGATTAATTCCGAAAGTTTTTGTTTAATTACTGAATTGCTTCTCATACTGGCTTTTTAATCAAGTTTACTTAATATTAGAAACGATTCTAAGTGACTTTTGTGAATGATTGTACCCTCTGATTTCAACTTGAAGAAAATAAATTGGTGACGTTGAATATAGAAAATTACATAATAAAGAGTCAAAAATAAATATTTAAAGAAAACAAAAATACTTCAGAAAGCAATATTTATAATTACTAATAAACATCTCAAATTTGTACAAAATTATGTTCTGATGACATTTTGTAGTAGTTTATAATGTTTCTTTTTTGTAACTGTTCAGTGAACATTAATAAATTTTGTTTTGTGTGTCAATTATAGGATTTTAAGTGGAATTTTATGAATTCTCCATAAGAAGACGTGTTAAAATGTGCAAACTTCAAATTGCTATAATTTTTAAACGATGAAGTGAACCGAACCTAAACTTGATAATTGTTTTAATATAGTAAAAACTATGTTTTGTTAACGTTTCAAGAATTTCTGAACGTTTTTATATACCTCCAGAACATCCTTAATCTTTCGATATGTCAATATATGTATATGTATATATCGAAATTTCAATGTGTCCCCCTGGGGAACGCACACACACGCATGAGGCGACTAAACTTCACTGTCCCTGATTGTACATAGACTCGACAACGAAAGGAATCGAAGAGGTAACTCAAATAATAACGTTCGAACGGAATAAAATCTTGTAACAATCGAGAACTGGGCTGATCGATCACGCTTTAACACGTCCGCTGGTCGAAGCTGGCCGATAAATTAACTACCCATCCGCCGTTAATGATTTCACGGGCGTATCGATGACCGCGCGTGACGCCGAACAGCAGCCGGCCGTACGGGGATTAACCGGGCGGTTATAATAATAATGAGTAAAAAACGAATCGGAATCATCCACATGCCGGTTCTCGAGTGGCACGGCACCGACCGGCGCGACGGTTGCAGATTAATTCGCGATGACGTCGCGGTATATCATACGTAGTGACGGCTCGCGACTTCCGAGTGTCGCGGTTGAACGCTCGAAAAACGGCGTGCAAACATAATTATCTTGCTTGGTCATCGCCGGGCTTGAATGTTGACCAGGACCAGTTGCTGCCGCTGCTCTGGCGAACAGCGGAACGGTCTATTCACGATCGGACAATGTATCACGATCTCGATTCGACGCGAATCGAGAACGCGCAAGGCGTGGCCAGGACTCTTCCAGCGGATAATCTAAAATTATAATGGGTCGTGGCTCGAGATTTCACCGTGGACGATCGCCGGCTCGACTTAGTTAGCCACATACATACATACATACGTAGAATACGTAAGTACTCCTGCGAGATTTCCTTCGCCACGTTTCTTGCCCCGAAATCGTGCCAGCCTTTCTTCCGTTCTTTATTTTTACGCCGCGCGTCGAAGCAAAAGGCCAACGGCGCTCATTGTGTTCGGGGCCGGAGAGCTTACCGCTGGAAACAAATGACCGGGCGCATAAAGTCGGTAGCAAAAAGCACACGGTGCCTTCGTTAAAACTAATATATGTCACCATTATTTTTAATAACGCAAAAAGGGCAAGAACCGTCCTGCGCCGGGTAATGGGGAACTTTCTGCGGACTGTTTCCCTTCCGCGGGGTTCATCTTTGCTGCCAGAACGTGCCTTCTGTTTTCTTTCCCGATTTCTTCAGTCTTTCTTCTACGTTGTATTTTTTCCTCTCTCTCCCTCTTTCTTCTTTCCGCGGCTGGACGAACGGAGTGCAACTGCAGATGCTATAGCAGCGCTCGCTCAATTTAACGAGCCTTGACAGGCTCGTGGATCGGACGGACCTGTTTTACTTATCACGGCTGTTCAGGCACTGTTGATATAATTAATGGGTTCTCAATCGTGAAATGTGAATTAGGACACTTGCAGTTCTGGTCATATTTTATGTATCTTTTAATGAAGTGTATAAAAGTATAGACAACAATCTTTTGACAATTTTTTCTTTATTTTTGACATGGTTTTAATTCATCCAGTTATTGTAAAGAAATTCCAAATAGGAAACATCAAAATTACAGTACTCTCACTATCATAAGTTTTCACGACTTGGAATTTGACAAAAAAGGGAACATTATTAAAAAGACGGGAGTACTACGTCAGCGACCACCAAGGAATCGCTTCATTAAGACAAGACGAAGTTTCACCGAAAAATAACCGTCGAGCTGCGGCAGCGAGCGCGCGCCATCATTACACGCCAAGTTATGGCCAATTAACGCGCTAATTATGAATTCGGCTGAGGGTAGTCACACGTAAGAGACTCTTCTCCGCATCGTGACACGCGCCACCCACGACGCAATCAATTCTCCCGTGTTGCGAGATTGCTATTTTGTTGCGCGTACCGCGTGTGTCCAGAATACCTCCCGGTATTCGATTCGCTGAAACGAACTTTATGTCTCTATTAAGATGACTGTAGTGGATTCATTATAATTTCTTTATTCAGGCAATCATTAATAGCTTTCTATACAGCGATAGTATTGCATTCTGTTTCTTCGTAATTTCTCTTCATGAAACAGTGAAATGATCAAAATCGATGAAGAGGAAGAGTAGAAACATTTTGCTTATATATTTAAATAAAAAATGAAATATTTACATAAAATATTCAGTCTGAAATATTTGCTTTTAGTAAGAAAAATACGAACCGATGGAAAGGGAGGATTTTCATCTATATTTAACTTCATATGATGAGACCTGGATTGATATTTTCGAAGCATAATTTTTGGAAATGATCCAAAGTTTGTCTTCTGAATTCCAGACTTTTGTACTGTTAATGAGATNGGGAGGATTTTCATCTATATTTAACTTCATATGATGAGACCTGGATTGATATTTTCAAAGCATAATTTTTGGAAATGATCCAAAGTTTGTCTTCTGTATTCCAGACTTTTGTACTGTTAATGAGAAATGTTCATAATTCTTTGCAAATGAAATTTAAAGTAGCTACTGTGTACGTAACAAGCTGAGAAGTCTCAGAATTCTGTACGCGTACAGTTTGTTTGACAGCAATAAATCTTCACCTAACAGTAAAATCAGAGCCTCACACTTTCGAAGTTTCCGATCGCCCATCTAATCGTTCATCTGTTTACCCTTCTTTCTTTCCGGCACCTTTCGAAAACAATTATAGATAAACATCAATGGAGGGAGAGAAATCAGTTTCCGAGAGTTTCCCTGAAGAGTCCTTACTCATTCATATTCAAAAGGCATGACTGTTTTACGTGGTGTCTCTATTTGAACAAAACTGTACAGTCCTAACAAAAATATCTGCAACCTAATTGGAAAATCATAAAAAATAGAAAATAGACATCAGTATCGAAGTGTACAAAGACTGTTAAAAATGATTTTCGTAGAAACAATCCTGTTCCACTGATAATTGAAACTACGAACTAACATATTGGAACCTAAACTATGTTTTTACTATAATTATCAAATCATGCAACAGAAATCAATTTTCACAAGATGAATTAGAAGTACGGTATAACAACTGGATTAACTTGAATACGATTATAAAGGAATTGCTTCTGACAAGAAAGAAACGGTGCAATATGCATGTTCTAGATTCTAGCAGTGGTGTACCTGTAGGCGGTTACATCACGAAGAAGACTGCCTGTCTCTTTTTGTCCCCGTTTCGTTCCGCGTCGAAGCAGGAAGGATCTCGATGCCCACGCTTATCTTATATCCTCTTTGTCAGCGACGACGTCGCAATTATTTCGCTGCCACCGTAGATGGTACAATGCTAGCTGCGCGTGTATAGTAAGTCGGCTACGAGCGCGAAGTTAGAGATGCTCCAGGGAAGTTGGCATCGCGTGTTTGCCTCTTATATCTTATTTTCCTACGATATGCCGTGCTCCGCTCCTCGTTTTCCATGAAACTTTCCTTCCGAGGTTCCGGGCTGGGAAAAGACGCGGCTAAATTGGACTGGGGAATCTTTTCTCCTTTCTGTTCTCGGTGGAAATGAAATTATTGAGCTTGACTAAGGGACCTTGGGAATATAAGAAAAAACACCCCGAATGTGTCGCCTTCTATATACCGAGAAATGTAAATCTGTTTATTGTAACGTATATGAAGGTGTCTTCCGTCGTTCTTTCGGCACGGTAAAACTTTATTTCATTTTTAATTTACATGTTTGGAATATTAAGAATGTATTGGTTATACAGTCAATCCCAAAAGTGTATGTACCTTTGTATGTAACCTATACACATAATCATGCATAGTATACATGTAGTATACCTCAGTTCAATGTTCAATCGATATATATCAGTATTCGTTGCTATATTAACAATAGTGGCGCCACGTGTCCGTCCTCTGTTCACTGAATTTGTAATTTTTTTATTAACTTTCTTTAAAGTCCGTGAATGATTATTATTTTTTTAGAAATTTATTCATAAAACACTGGAGACCCGATATGAGCTTTTTTCAAGAGTTTATCACCCTTTTCTCTGGATTATTTTCGAGATCAAAGTAACATTTTCCTTGGGTTATTGCTGATTACCATAAGAGTACATGTAAATTTTAAATCACCATAATTTGTCAAAAAACTCATGAATTGATTTAAAATTTCACAGATAGGTTTTTAATACTAATAGGAATCTATAGTGACAAACTCAACATGCATTGTTTAAGTATATCGTCCGTATATCTTTAAACGAACGCAATCCTCCCTATTGTCTATTTTTTACGAGAAAAATATAATCCACGATTGAATGGAATTTAAACCCGATTAAGCGCGATTTCATGTTCCACTAAAACGATGGAGTGGCGCGAATAGAATTTCGGTTTGAAGTGTATGCACGTAATACCTAGAGAATGGGTTTAATGGTTATTTATCTATACGTATTGGGTATCTATACGATAAAAGCAGGTATTATATGATGGGAACGGAATGAGGTCCAAAGTGTGAACTTCGATCTCTGCCAGGTGCAACGTTCCGTACATGGGTATTATGGGGGCGTTGGACATTCAACCGAGTTTTTGTGATACCCCCGCCCCTTCCACCTCCAACTTTTATGCGGGTGCATTCACGTCATGTAATTCATACAAATTGATAAACTCTGGGCTCGGAGGAACGCGCGATCTCCCGCTTGGAGCTTAGCACGAGATTTCGAAAACGCCGCGACTTGATCTCTTCATCATGCAGTCTAATCCTTTAGAATTGTTATCAAACGATCCCTGTCGCGTTCAACATTCCACATGAATAATTTTTCTCTCTTTTTTATATGTATATGTATATCCTTATTTACAGCTTCTTTCGTGGACTTTGCTTTCTCCGGAGAAATACAGGTAGCTCTGTTTCAGGGATGGACAGAATTTCCGCGCGCATAATTTGATCGACAATTGCGGTGAAATTTCGACCAAAGCCTGGTCGGTGTACGCAATCCTGGAAATTACCAAAAAGCTTTGACTCGGCTGACAGGCGGGGCTTTCATCGGTTCGATCGAAATGATGCCATACGATTTTCCAGCACAAAAAGAGCGGCGGCATTATCCACGAAAATTGCGTCGTCCTCCACAGACCTGTCAACGACAGACGAGCAATTTCCAAGGCGTTTTACTGACGGCTCGCCTTTGTCGGGTCTCCTTCCTGCGCCATGCAATTTTCCCGACAGATATGCAATAGGATTCCAAGCGTGAAACAAAATGGCACGAGCAGACACGCGAAGAAGAGAACGAGAAAGGAGAGAGAACGGGAAGAGGAAAGAAGGCAGAGGAGAAGAAAAAGAAGATCGAATGCGAACAGTGTCCCTTCGGCCTGACGTGATGCGGTGTTCGCATAATTAACTCGATGGAAAAATCACTGTGCGCCATATGCCGCGCGTAAAGGGTAAATGCGGATAGACCTATGTACCGCGGCGCAGTGTTCGTTCCTCGGCTTCGAGGTACATTAAACCCTTGCTTGCGCTATCACGCGGCAACAGCTGCTATGCGCAGCTTGCTATCATTGCATCTCGTTGATCCGTAACCCCGGCAAGAGGGTTTCCGCC
>SMSR01015403.1:72294-94660 GCA_019453355.1 Ceratina japonica | reverse complement strand
ACGACGACGCGGCGTGCGTGTGCTGCTATCGTTGTTGGGGAGGCTCCGGAGTAGAAACGAGGCACCTAAATCACACCCAACGTCAGCGGCCGCAACAATGGTCGTCACGCGCATCCATCTTATTAACGGATGTTAATCATGTCTTCAGCAACGCGTCGTCCGAAGGCATTATCCTCGCGACCACCACGGTCGCGCATTGTTCCGCGCCGGGTTCAACCGAACGGAGCGCAACCCACCCCCTCTGGTTCCCCTTGTAATAAGATACTCGCCATCTTCGTATGTAAATGCTGGCCATTCATTACGTTCCGGGCTGAATGATTGGGCCCTTTGTGGAAATCCTTTCACGACAAAAGCCGTATCATCGCTTAGGGAGGCCGCGGACAACCGGCCTCGGAATAATATTTGCGCGGCCTTACCGGAATCGGGGACGATCCAGGGAACGGGGCCCCGGGACCGCGCGGTTGCTCCGCGATTTTCATTCACTCGGATTTCGCAGGACGGGACACTTCCGCCGTTGCGCGAACACGTTTGTCCTATTTCGCGGAACCGAAGGAAATGGGATTTCTATGAATCACTTGGACTGCCTTAAATCCTGACGTTCATCTCTTCGTACTTCTTATCCTGGATCCTGAAATGTACAGCTATTTGCACTCGCAAATATATTGAAAGGCATTAAATGGCTAGTTATTATTCAACGTAGTATATTTCTGTATTTTGATTTCCACCTTAGTTTTAAAAGCATTTAGCTTTTATATATTCTGCTTTTAATTTAGTTAGCTGAACGTGTATCACAAATATATGCGCGCACGATAAGAATAAAAGTCGAGACTTTTTTCCCGGACTCTCTTTTCGCAAGAGGTATCTCCAGCGAACGATGGCATTAAATATTAATAGACTTTCAGCCAAGTTGTTGACAGATAAGAGGACAAGCTTGGCTTTTAGCACGGTGACTGACGCGTGGCCCAAATTGCTCGAGGTGGATACATTAAGAGAGAGACGGAAATGATTCCGAAAAATTCGCCGCGATTTTTCTTCTGACTTTTTTTTTTCCCCCCCTTTAACCGAGAACAAGCCGCGAGCGACAGGTGTGCGCGGCGTTCTAGAGGTGCTGATAGTTAGTCGAACTTTGACCCTAAACACACATTATCCTCCCCTGTGCACACACCTCTCCGACTGCGCGTGTGTGTTAGCATCCGAACAGGTTTGATGGGAAACATTAAAGCTCGGGAGGTTCGAAGACGTCGATTAGCTACACCTCGTAAAAACGAATGCCATTTTTGCTAATCGATGATTCGATTAACTCTCGATAAAACTTATGCCTCCGGCGAAGATTGTTGTTGGCTTGATTTCACTTCATTCTACATTCTACAAACGTCACTAGTGCTACAAATCGAAAGAAACCTTATAAACTGTTCAAACATATTTAAATTATTTCGTCTTCTCGAAACTATTAATAAACGCAATGTATTTCATGTTCTTTTATCAATTTACCTGATTTCAATACATTGGAATTATTTTGTATGACCTTTTGATATTTGAGAACTAATGATAACAGGTAGGAATACAGACGGTATTGAAATATTAATATAAAGTATCGCCCTCTTGAATTTTCACGCCGAGCGGGTTGGGTACACTTCGCGTCNGATTTTTCTTCTGACTTTTTTTTTTCCCCCCCTTTAACCGAGAACAAGCCGCGAGCGACAGGTGTGCGCGGCGTTCTAGAGGTGCTGATAGTTAGTCGAACTTTGACCCTAAACACACATTATCCTCCCCTGTGCACACACCTCTCCGACTGCGCGTGTGTGTTAGCATCCGAACAGGTTTGATGGGAAACATTAAAGCTCGGGAGGTTCGAAGACGTCGATTAGCTACACCTCGTAAAAACGAATGCCATTTTTGCTAATCGATGATTCGATTAACTCTCGATAAAACTTATGCCTCCGGCGAAGATTGTTGTTGGCTTGATTTCACTTCGTTCTACATTCTACAAACGTCACTAGTGCTACAAATCGAAAGAAACCTTATAAACTGTTCAAACATATTTAAATTATTCCGTCTTCTCGAAACTATTAATAAAACGCAATGTATTTCATGTTCTTTTATCAATTTACCTGATTTCAATACATTGAAATTATTTTGTATGATCTTTTGATATTTGAGAACTAATGATAACAGGTAGGAGTCCAGACGGTATTGAAATATTAATATAAAGCATCGCCCTCTTGAATTTTCACGCCGAGCGGGTTGGGTACACTTCGCGTCGACGAAGTGGACCTTTCAAGACCATCTGGCTATTGTTTCTCGTCCATCAAACCAGCAAACGAGTTTAGACTCGCTTCGAGGAATTTGTTCGGGACACGCGAACGCGTTTTGTCTTCGGGGCGTCGTTCACGCTCTTGAATCTTTTGGTACGCACACGTAAACTGTAATACATACACACATACGCACGCGTAAATATATGTATATGTAGATGTAGGCACTACTATACTAGATATACACACACGCGAGCATTCCTTCGAGGCGTGCACCCACGTTCCCTCTTCGAGAAGAAGAGAAGAGATGCGAATGCTTCTAGAGACGTTTTATGTTTTATGCGAGTCGTGCAGCTGCCCGTTACCGACACCCCCGCAACTCAATATTCAAATTAGCGGACGGGACCACGGACCCTCTCCCACCACGTCCTTTCCCTCTTCTCCTTTTTGCCTGGCTGCGTAATGAGAAAAAAGTTTGTGGGCCCGCGAAATATTATCATAATGATGTCCGACCGTAGGTGGAAAGCGCGGAGGGGTGTAGGAACGCGACGCTTCCACGCGAAAACGGAATGGGGAGACGTATCAATTTCCACCTCCTCCTCCTTCTGCCGCCTTTTTAATTTGCTTTCGTATGGCACCGTAATTTTCTGTCGTTTAGTGCCGCTGTAAATTGGACTTTGGGAGTAGGTGGTCTCCGCAGTGGTGGGCGGGTTTATACAGAAATCCTCTACCTTTTCAGAGCTTGATAAATCCAGGGATGGCGTAGCCAGAATTAAAAGTGAGAATCTTCAAAATCCGAGGAAATAAAAGAATCACTGAGGACGTCTTTAGAATAAACATACGAAATTATGTAAAAAAAAATGTGAACGTGTATTTAAATTGAATACAATTATGCATCGAACAACTTTACGCTACTTGAAAAGTTCCAAACTCACATTTGAACAAAAATAGCTTCAAATACATCCGGATTGAGCTCGGTCACTTAGTCATTCACTTTAGATTAGATCAAGGTGTCTAAAGTCCCCTTCGCCGGGCCGCGACGTCAAAACGGACCGATTAAAGCCGATTTTGGGTGACGCTCATAAAAGGGGAAGGCATTCCTCGCGGGCGCGACGCGACGGCAGCTGCGCTATTTAGTTAAGCCAGTCCAGTTAAGGTAACGGAACGGTCGGGATGTTCGCACGAGGCGTCAGCCAGAACGAGCCAGAACAGAAAGGGTGTTAGTTTCACCTGGGTGGTCCCGCGACTCCCGCAGGATTAATCGACCACGTCTTGGGGACGCAATATATAAATTGAGCCGGGCGGCCGGCCCGTTCTTTCCCTACCACGGGTCGCGAGCGTGCCTCAACCGTAGGATTACAAATGCCCGGTCCTTCGGTCCTTAACATCATTGTAGATGGATATCGCGGGCGTGCATCGGCGAACGATCGCTCCCGGTCTTCCGTCGACTTTGATCGAGCTGCCAGGAGACGAGAAGGAGGGTTCCACCGCGCTCCTTTCTGCTCCACCCTTCTCGGCGGAGGGCGCCGCCGCTCCTCCTGGTCCCGTTCACGAGGAACGCTTCTTACATACGGAATCCTTTGCCGCATTCCTGCCCACAGATTCCGTAGAATTTTGAAGGTCCGACCACGTGAATTTATGTTCCAATTTACTAAATATATCCCGAACGGCCGCGGTATCGAATGTCTTCCTGTTTAAAACTTCTGGGGAGCTATTTGGAAAACGAGAGAGGTTCTTGCTCATAAGAGAGCGCCACGAGGTTGCTTCCAATGATCGGCTCGCGTGGAATTCCTGATGGATCCTGTTTTTGATGAACTCACGCAACTTCCCTGCTGAATCGCGATGGTAAACAGGATTTTTAATAAACAAATTAATAATATTACTCGTCAACATGAAAAAATTAACTTTTAGTGAAATTCTTGTATTATTTTCAAGGAAATATATAATTGAAGATCCGTAACTTCACGTATCTACTTCCCGTTATTATCATTCTACGTCCTTTGATTCGGGAGTAGAATTTTAATCGCGTCCCACTATCGAACAGCCATATTTCAAACGGCGGCGCCCGTTTAATTTAATACCGCGCCCGTGCAATTTCGTACGCATTAGACACTAAAGACCCGCATCAGTCTCGATTTTATCAGCTACCCGCGCGCCGTCAAAAGATCGCTCCCGGTCTTCCCTCTCGACTTCCATCCGTCTTCCGTCCGCAGTATGTATTCAAGCTACCGTTTCCACGTGCACCGCTCTCATTAAAACAGCGGAATGCGAAAACAACCGAACCTTTTAACTGCATCTTCTGCTAATTTAATCGTATGTTTCATCAAAGAATTCGTGATCGATCTCTGAAACGAAAGTGATCATTCTAAACCGACGGTAGCACCTCGACATCGCCTTTCCAATTTCTGTCAAATTAATTACTATAAAATGTACATTCCAAGTCTTGAATATTAGGAATAACCTACCTTTTAATTATCAATTATTATTTGTAACAAGTAATAATTATATTCAATTTTCTAATGAATTAATGAATCTATAATAATTTGATATCGTTGTGTCAGAAAGTAATAACTCAGAATTTAAAAAAATACTTTTTGTTGCCCAATTATTATGGAAGAACGCATGGATGTTCGGTCATCGAGAGGTGATCCAGCATTCCTTGCGCGTCGAACCGTCAATCCTACGGGAACTAAGCACAAGAGACATCGTCGTCCGTTTTTGTCCCTACGAAAATTACCATCTAGTCACCATTCTTAGTGCAGCACCATCAATAACGTTTGCCAAGGGTCAAGCACGCGCATGGGGTTCGTAGTACGTGCATGAGTTATCGTGCATAAGACAAATACATTATTAACTAAATAATCCACACAGCGATTCATGCATCGAAATAAAAAAATGTTGAGGTACCAATACGAGACAGAGAAACAATCGTCTATAAGCATAGGAATAAAAATCAAGTATTCCAAGGATTGATGTGAACAACGGGAAACGGTGAAGTACTACTGCTAGTGAATGTACGCTCATTGAGCCGAACAATCCACCCCCGTGTCATCAATTACCGAATGACCGGAATCGTCTGAACGGAGGGAATCGATCTTGCAGCAGACGGTTGTTCACGTGTCGAGCGTGCGACGTGTCGATGTCTATTCCGCTCACATGCAATGCGCACGGACCATAAAGTTGCGCACGGGCCGGTCGCGGCGCAACGCGTCGCGTAGGTACGACACGCCGCGGGACAGCGCCAAGAAGTGTACAATGCTGTGTACCCCGTGTCCGTGGAACACGACATGCCCATGCGGTGTCCAACAAATGACGAGACCGTCGTGTGTGGTCCCACCTGCGTGGGTGTCGCTCGTACTCTCTCTCGTCCGGGGCCCGTGTTCCTACCCCGTTCTCGCTCGTCGCTCGGCTCCCCCGCCGGACCCCGCCGGCCCCGGGACAGGCTAGGACTATCCGCGCGCGTCTCGTCGCGTCGTCCCCGGTCGTGTCTTGATCTTGACACGAGCATGGATCTCACGGGGATCTTCTCGCCTCCTGACATCCGTCTTGCCGACGAAAATAGGTGAGACGCGAGGGGAGGCCGCAGCGCGCGACCGACCAAGCGAACGCGTAGGCAGGACGGAGATACAGCTGCGAGGATCACGTGCGCGACCTCCTTGATCTTTCTATTACACGCGGGACCCTCCTGGAACATAGGGGTGGCTGTGCCGCCTCCGCACGTACCAGGCGTATGTACCGATCGACGGTGGACAGCCTTTTGTGTAGCGAACGAAAATCCGACTATTCCTTTAAGGAGGTTCATCTGGTACATAGCAAGTCAAATGCAAGTTATAGAAAAGGGAAGCTTGCTTGACTAGCGTTCATGTTAATAACGGAGGTTATCTACTGCTGAAAGATGCAGATTTCGTTTGTTGTATTTATATATTTCTCGATTCATAGTCACCCAATCTACCTAAATTTGCAATTAAACTATTCGTTAAATGTTTCTCTTTAATATGAAATAAGTTTCATTCAAAACTGTCTGTCAATACCTAATAAATTTGCGATAGAAGTCTAGGAAGTCACTCTTTTCCATATGACTACATGTAAAATTGTAAAAAATATTTATATTAATATCTCATTATTAAGGTATCCAAATGACTTAAAAATTCTTTTGAGGTATCCTGGTATACTGTTATAGATTATCACATTTTTTTTGGAGATCTATCTGTTAATTCCTTAACCGAATGAACCTCCTTAAATGAAATTCAACTTTCTTCACAGATATACATATAGATACGTAAATCCGAAAGCGCAGTACTTATTCTATATTGTAAAACCCAGAATCATTAGAACACGTTCAGGAAATAACATTATTTCCCTTCTTATTTTCCATACGTACGCGCCATCAATTAACCCTGTACCAGCTTGCAATAAAAGTTTTAATTAAATCCGAGGGTCACGGGTCAAGGCGACGTCTCGCGTCGCGCCGCGTTTAAGCCGAAATTCTAATGCAGGACGCGTCTCGCCGTTCCGCAGCCGACTGGCCGATAGCACACCCTCGCAAATCGTCCACGGCTTCTACCATCGGCACTCACACAAAAATGGCTCCACAGACACGACGGAGAATAGCCACCGTGGGCGTTTGAATAATCTGCTCGTAAAGTTCGCGGGTGTAGAAAAGGATTGCGCTCGCGCGTCGCGTTCCCTTTTCATGATCGTTCCATTATGGTAGCGGATCGTATCGTTGAACAGTAGACACGAATCGCATTAACGGACGGGTCGTTTTTCTTCCGCGGGATTGGCCGCCGTGAATATATCTGACTTAGCCGCGCGAGGCACGCGAAACCGAACGGATTGATCCAGTTTCGCGAAGTTCGCGTGAAAGTATGAAAAAACCGGCTCTCTGACCACGTGGGTGGACGAAGGTAGTCGTAAGTTATAACTCAAAAATACCGACGAGCTCGATACGCTCGTTGCACGATACCAGACGTGGAGTAATAATGGCAATAATTCATGATGTTGTGATCGTCTGGATCATTTCTTCCTTAATGAGATCAGAGTCTGTTTTTGCAATCGGTCGTGCAGTCGTAGTCGAATCCTTTCTTTCTCTGCAAATTCGCGTTCGGTGATGATCCTATAAAGATTATCCTTCAAACTATCGAGAGGTGCCAGGAAGATTCAGTTGTAAAGATGGAAGAAAAGATAATATGCAACGAAGGGAAAAGGAAAATGTAAATTTTGCTAGATTTAGACATTAGACACAAAAAAAATATAAAACGTGTCAGAAATTGATCGATAACTTCCTTTACATCGATGTATCGAAGACGATTGTAATTGAATAATAAGAAATGTATTGGAAATTGAGTAGGGATGATGGAGTCACGAGGCAATAAAGAAGGAACGTAAATACGTGACGAATTCTGTTTTCCCTCAGGCTAGTCGAACGTGAATACGAACGATTTTTGGTGGATGTTAAAAGCACAAGAAAAGCGTAAGAGGCACACCCAATTCGTCACCCGGCCAATCAGTCGTCGAATCGCGCCAGCTGCGTGCCAGGTAGAAGTCGAAGGAGTCGATACTTAACTCTCGGAGAAGCGTGAAGGCGATTGCGTTGTAACGGGGGATTCGGAAGAGGATGTCACGAGATAAGAATTGGAAAAGAGTGTCAGGATCTCCCGGCTTCGGGACGAGGTGTGCGCAGGTAGTTTTGTACGCTGTTGCGAGAGGGACGAAGAGATGTTAGGTATGTTTTGAATTTAGACAAGTAGATGTGCAGGAAGATACACTGCCTCCATAGACGCCCCTTTTCGTACGTTAGGTGTTGCTTTAGGCAAGGGTTCTCAAGAAATAGATAAATATCCTTTGGCTTTCTTGTTTGAAAACAGGAAGTAGCCCTACGTGGGTGGAATCCCATCCGCTTCCACGACGCCAATATCTTGACCATCGGCTTTTTTTGCATGACCAACTTTCTCTTTTGGTTAGAACTGTTCTTAACTGACTCCCTCTGAATAACAATTTTTACGAAATATCAGAAGACGCTCACGCCATTGTTTGTGACATTTTCAAGAGGAAATTGGTGGCTTGAACTCAGTATACTGTTTGTTACTTGCCCGACTTCGTGTTGAAATCATTTCGATTGTAAAAGAGGAAATTGGTTTCGCAGCATTGGAACATTTAATATATATTTTCCGGAAACACGTGCTGCCAGTATATCACCGTAGCGGACGTGTTAAAGGAAATGCTGGGCTGCTCGTAGACAATGAGAGTACTTGAAGCTGAACGAGACGATCTGCAGACACCGGTCGGTGCCTTTTTCTCATGACTCGTGACGACAGAAAAGGAAACGATGGTACATATTTCCGAGGCACAGAAAGAACTCGCGAAATATCTCAAGTGGTGTCACGTGTAGTAGTGCTTGAGAGAACATCACTCGGCGTCATTACCGGCAGCCAATCAAAGATTTCCGGATACTTGAACACACGGCCAGCCACTTTCGAAGCAGCAATTATTGACTTGACGCAGACTCGAGGACCGTTTCCGATCTGTCAACAGGGTGGCACGGATAGTAGCTGGAGCTGCTGTGATTCCTCTTTGAGGCACCGGCAGGATGCTGGAGGCCTCACGCCTGCTGCGATTTTCACGGGTGTCAAGTATCTGACCAAAAATTGGTAACATAAGTGCTTCCTTCTTTCGATACTTTTAGGCAAAGAAGTCACGAATTAATTAAAAAAAGATAAATCTGCTGTTCTATTTGAAAGTTACACGAAATTAAGAGTCATGAGTTCAAGTTTCATCTAAAAATAAATTAGTACTCTCACATTTCTACTACTTATAAATGATATTATTATTTCTCAAATAATTATATACTTTCCCAGGTTAATTAATTAATAAAATATATACATATAATTAGAATAGGATATTCAGTTCTTCATTATCGTAAAATATCAACAGCTGCATGAACTGCAAGCGGTGTTATTAAAATCGATATTCATAGGATTCCAACGTGAAATGCAATTCGCATTCACCCTGCCGCAAGAATTTTATCTTGCAACCGCATGACAGATTCGCTTGCAGTTTCCTTGATTCATTACTAATGCTATCTTATGTCAGGATCTCGAGATGCCTATGCTTAAAGAAGTAACTATGAAGTACTGGTGTGCAGTACCTTCTTCAGCGTCGTGAAGTTGCGGAAGATATTCACGATACGTATTCGAAGAGTACACGTTGTCGTGCGGACAACAAAATTTATTATTTAAACCCGAGTCACGAGTAGGGATCACGCAATCATTTTTCCGTTACATAATTCATCAAGCCTGCCGGTCGACTTTGTTAATCAGCGTTCGATACTCAGGAAAACTTTCCTACCTCTCCTGCCAATTAACTTCGGCAACGAAAATCAAAAGCCGCGCACGAACTTTACATACCGTCAACCCCGTGAATACTTAAACGACCGCCCTTGAGCGATTTATAACCAACAATAAATTACGCAAACCAAGGAGAGACCATAATCGGGCGGGTATTAATTATTAACGACCGCGTTACACTAGCACAGGTTGCACGCCGCCATTTAAAGCGCAACGCGCGTACCCTTTTCGAGATCCATTTACGATCGATTAAAGACAATCTAGAGGGCAGATTCACTGTCGATGAGGATGAAGCCCTTGCCTTCTGACCTCGTACAGTAAATTCCAGAACCTACCCAGACATGATTCTGCACACTTAGCAGTTTTTTTTTTAAAAACATTCTTATATTGCACTTTAAACTTTTTGTTCATGTTAAAGCAATACTATATCGGTATTATACATATACATGCAAGCTTATATTTTTAATACAGTACATGTGTAATTAATGTAGCATATTGATGAGATACATTATTTGTATTTCAACAGGATACAATAAACTTCGAATCGTTTGATTATGTTCGTGTTTTATTAACATAATTCTTTATTTAAGAGAGCAGCTACACTGTGAGTACAATACTTTCTGAGACCACTGTACACGAAAAAGCTCTCCTCTTCCTTTCATCGGCCGTTCGAGCTGTTTAACCCGCGTCAAGTGCATCGCGCGCAGCTCATTTCAATATTTTATTGACACCGCTTCTCTGTGCTATAGCCGTACCGCCGATTGGTTATTGATTATAGGATGATTTTAAAGTCAGTCGACACGAGAACATAAANTAACCAACAATAAATTACGCAAACCAAGGAGAGACCATAATCGGGCGGGTATTAATTATTAACGACCGCGTTACACTAGCACAGGTTGCACGCCGCCATTTAAAGCGCAACGCGCGTACCCTTTTCGAGATCCATTTACGATCGATTAAAGACAATCTAGAGGGCAGATTCACTGTCGATGAGGATGAAGCCCTTGCCTTCTGACCTCGTACAGTAAATTCCAGAACCTACCCAGACATGATTCTGCACACTTAGCAGTTTTTTTTTTAAAAACATTCTTATATTGCACTTTAAACTTTTTGTTCATGTTAAAGCAATACTATATCGGTATTATACATATACATGCAAGCTTATATTTTTAATACAGTACATGTGTAATTAATGTAGCATATTGATGAGATACATTATTTGTATTTCAACAGGATACAATAAACTTCGAATCGTTTGATTATGTTCGTGTTTTATTAACATAATTCTTTATTTAAGAGAGCAGCTACACTGTGAGTACAATACTTTCTGAGACCACTGTACACGAAAAAGCTCTCCTCTTCCTTTCATCGGCCGTTCGAGCTGTTTAACCCGCGTCAAGTGCATCGCGCGCAGCTCATTTCAATATTTTATTGACACCGCTTCTCTGTGCTATAGCCGTACCGCCGATTGGTTATTGATTATAGGATGATTTTAAAGTCAGTCGACACGAGAACATAAAATCGGGCTCAGCAGCCCTTGTAACTGGGAAGGAATAATTGATATCCGATTACCTCGTTGACATAAAATTGCAGATTTCAGTAAATTTATTATTAATCAGATAAATAAATTCAGCAGTAGTCGAATTCCTCACTATTTGAAAATAAATAAAAAACAAAATAGAAAGTATTTAAATATATATTTAGATTTTAAGATATTCTATTATAATTTCTATTATAATTTCTATTATAATTATTTATAGCGTTTTTTTTTTACGAAGAATACGTCGTATTCTAAATTCACGAGCAAAATACTAGCACTATACATATATGTGAAGACAGAAATGCATGGTAAGAGCATATGAAATTCATTAATGATATAACACTATGACTATGATTACATATCTATGATTGCATATCTATGTATGTATATTTCACATTAATCCTGTTATACATACGACCACTTAGTCAGTTCTAAAGGAATTCCTACCACAAATCATAAGCAGATCTTTCCGCGTTTCATAATAAATGGAATTCACGCATACGTCGCGGTATCCAATAAACGGAAAGATGCTTTCTACTCATTTTACGATCGGCCTTCAGGTGAGGAAAAGGCGCGACGGAACAGCCATAAATTAGACGTTGCTTCCCGATCAATTATTTGATATGGGAATCCCTGGCAGGCTGTTTCATCCGAGATCATAAGGCCCCGGCGGAAAACGAAACGACCGCGATCCCTGTGGATAACAGTATGTAACGTAAGTAGATATATGCGCGAATGAAATCTTTATGAGTTCACCGTGAAATTAAGACTAAAATCTTGGTCAGTTGATGATGAGCTCATCATTATGTGAAATAATCTCTGCTAACTTTCTGTCAGACTCTGATTATTGCACCTAATCTGAATACAAAATTCATGTGACATTAAATCAGTATAAAACCGATCTAAATATGATAACTAAAGAATCATACAATCTGTCTTAATCATAATTCTTTTGGTTCGTGTGAGAAGTCAGCGAATCCCCATTAGAACTTCGTCGTAGAGCAGGAACTTCTCGTCGTGAAATCATTTACGTTTGACAGGGTCTTCCTTGAACATCAACAATGCGCGTATTAAAATTTCCTCTCGGCGATACTCGCGAGCCGTACACATGAGAAGTCAAACAAACCAACCTGACTAGCCGATCCACGATAAATAACCCTCGAATCATGAACTCCCCTGTCCCTGTACACGTGATCAATCACCGGCGCGGTACTTAATCGATCGTAAAGTGTCTTCGATGGCATCCAACGCAACGCAACGCAACGCGCGCGAGCTGGGAGAGGAGATTAGGACGATGCCATACCGAGTATCTACTGCATACCGCGGGTCCGTGCCTTCGTGCAACGTCATTCGAGTATTAACTGCCATCCCTCCATGCATACTCTTTCTCTTCCTCTACCTGGTTCAATAGCAATGACTCGGATCTTGAGTTTCAGTTTATCTGGCCGACCATGAAGCCAGGCACCTGTCGCGAGTTCGTTATTGCGCGTCTCGCGTCGGCCTTTAATGAGACCCTTTTAGGTAAAGAGGAAATTTTATCCACGAATCGGAGAATCATCTTACGGACTGATTGATTATTCTCATAGAATAACATCAAACCGAAAACGTAAATACATTCCTCGCATACAGCTATCGAAAAATGTTATAAAAATTATTGTAAGTCGGACGTCATTTTCCCATACAATATTTCATTATAATTTTTCAATTAATCATCGTGTGAATCCGATATAAATTGCTCGATTGCCACAGGTATTTATTGGAGTACAGATTTCACTTATTTGCGATGTTTAATTCATGGGTGTAGAAAAAAATTGTCATTCAAGTCGACGAAAAGCGCGGCGTATTCCTTGGTATTGTAGCTCTCGGGTTTGAAAGGGAGTCACGATTCGTATCTCGATTTCCATTTCCAGAGCTAAATAGAAACGTCCATTGTTCGTCGATCGCTATTTTCATTTAAAACGCATCGCTTTCAGCGCGACATCCACCGTTTTTCTTGACCCGTGATTAATGCTGCTACATATTTTCTGGCTCCTCTGTACTGCGCCGAGGCAACGCGAACTGTCGTCCCGTTCTAAATCCAAGACGGAACGAAATCTCGAGAAAGGATTCTCGGCGAACGTGACCTGTCTCCTCGATACCAGAACCAACCACGCCGCATTTAAATTTGACCGTCTCGCGTTCGTGAGTCGCATAAGTTCATCTCCCCCGTGATCCTCGAATCCGCTACACCGTGCTTAATCTCGGCTATTCAATACTGTCCTCGAGAGTCCTACGAAAAAAGTAGGAACACCCTCTCTGAATTATACTAACCTGACTGTATACGATATTTGAATAATTATTTATTAAATCAGATTTTTAATAGCTCAAGGAAGTATTTTAAACTCTGCTTTTTCAAAGTAGCAAGTAATTTTTGTAAAATATATTATAGTAATCTAAAATTACTAAAAAAAGAATGGATTGAGGTACATAATTTAAAATTATTCTATTAATATTCTTCAAAGATCTGCAATCAAATAATTATAAAAATTAAATAATTCAATTTTCAACATTGATATCATACGTCCCATTATATTAGGAAGTAATCGCGCGTAAATATATGGATGCAAATTTCCAGTGTCAGAGCTGATCGCAGGGTACGATAAAACCGATTCGCGACAGCTCATCGGAACGAGAACGGAAAACCGTTTTACCTCCCAGAGGGTTTATGGGTTTGACTCGGTAACAAGGATCACCATTTACAGGTACCAGTTTTTCCCTGGTAACGTCCCCGGCACACCTCCTGCTGCACCGATCGTCCGCATCATCTGATATCCATTACATGAGCCTGGAACGAGCTCGGTATTCGTCTTCGGGACGTAAAGGATACACCGTAGCGTCCTTTCCCGTGCGGCGCAGCATCTCGTCTCGTCGCGTCGTCCTGTTTCCGTGGTGTAGCCTCTCTCGCCAACGCCTCGTCCTATTATCTGTCTCGTCCAGGACAGTGTTAGGTTACAGGCATTACCGAGGGACCGCGGGAGATAAACGGCACTCAGGGACAAATGCTCGCCCTGAAGACGAGCGATAAAACCGTGGTACCACTCTTCCCTCGGCTGCCCTTCGAATTTCGTCCGGACGGAGCCGCCCGTACGCATACCTACGCCACGGGCCGACCGATCCACCTGCCTTCATTCCCGTGTACGGCCGAAATGGTACTAAGTGCTCGGCGATTACCGGGCGTTTTTATTCCCCGTTTCTCGTGGCAGATATCTGCCTCGTTCGGGTCCTCAGCCTCGGAGAAATCGCTTCGCCTCAAAACGGACCCGGAGTGGATTCCATCCGTGTTTCGCTCCCTACGCGATAATCATATCGCTCGTATACCGTGTAATTGTACGAGATTACCGCGAACCTCTCCACGGGACACGCTAATATGCGCGATGTTTTACAAATTGACCACGGACGGACGCCTAGCCCGCTGATTAAGAGAGACTCTTGTTCGATTCTAATTGAATCGACGTGGCCGGAATAGTAGATGACTCGGTTTACGCGACGAGTCCCGCGCTCGCGTGGATGTAAATTTGTGGAAGATCAAGGAACCAGTAACGCGATAGCTGGCAACTTGATCCGAAATTTTTCGTGAAATCACCGCTGTCCTTCGAGATGAGCGTTTCATAATTTCTCACGCACCTCGAGGCGATAAATTAGAAAGGAGATCCAGTAATTGTATATTTCCATGATTCTTTCTCGCTAATAATAATTCTTTGCCATTATTGTTATTGTATACGGTCCTACAGAAGCTCAATTAGTGCTTAGTACTGCTTAGCATTTAAGAACATTTATTTGTCCATTTCGCCATAAGATGTTTTCATAACTTAAGTCGCGTATTATGCACGCATAGCGTTTCCTCCGACAATAAATCAGGAGAACACCATTTTTGCGAAAAAAATAATAGCGAACTGACTCGCATCACTATAATTATCATCCCGCAAAATATCTGCCTGTTCAGGACAACCACTCATCAGCCGCAATCTTTATCTACTTCCAACGCTATCATCTTAATTGTACAAAAACTGGAGCAAAAAGGAAAACGTTAAGAAAAGAAGTAAGAGGGAAGGGGGTCACGGTAACTCTCAGTTTCCGACGGCGGCGCGTTGCCTGGTACATGTATTTTCTTTGACGACAGCGGAAAGAAATGCAGATGTTGCACATGCATTCTTCGCATCGGCGCGGCGACGGTCAAGTCACGGGCCCCTCATGGGTCCGGATACCTCTCGTTAAGACAAAAGGGACTCCGCGGAATCTTCTTTTCCGGAGCGGCGGACACGTAGGCATACGTCTTGTGCGCGGTTGTATGCAACACGTGTTGCCCATTGGACGTCCATCTGTCGTTGACAATAGCCTTCTCGCTGACAGTCTGAAAGGCGAACCAGCGGCCGTGCCTTATATGGCGGTCCACGCGGTAAGTTCGTACAATAAACGAAAGCCGCGCATGCAAATGGAGACCCGTGGCCAATCAGCTAGGCGAGAGTTTTACCTTTTGCGAGTATCCGACGCGATAAGGACATGTTTTTCCCGGGAATCTGTGTGAGGCGTTTTAGAGCGGGCGAAGTTGTCCAAAAGGAGCGTGAAAACTGAAAGTTAGTCGAATATTCAAAGCGGGTTTAATCTTTAAGGAGAAAATCGAAGTTTCGTCAATAAATGTTTCAGTACAGAACGAAACGAAATCCAGAGTCACAGAAAGTTAAATTAGTTAGAAGTGAACAGACAGTTTCGCGTTGTTTTAAAAAGGTGGACGAGAAATGATTATTGTGACAGGGAATATCGAACTAACTGTTCTACGTTAGTAATAATTCTAAGAATAGAGGATGGATCCAGTTCTATTCGTACACCGCGAGCCCACGTAATCGCGGCGATATTTAACGGGATGCCGCTAAGTAATGGTCCCCTTAGAAGAACGCGATGCTGCGCATAACTTACGAATTACAAATTCAAGCGTTGCCGCGTGCGGCCCCGAGGCCTCTCGACTCTCCCATAAGCCACGATATTTCACGGCGGTGGACGCCGCCGGTTATGGGGTATCGCATCACCCCGCGGGGATAAATCGCCGTCAGAAAGATCTTTCATCAACTTTAATTCTTCTGATTCCCATCTCCTCTTCCCCCTTTCCCCGCGGGCTGCGCCGCGCCGCCGCCGCCAGCAGCGTGGACGATATCTCTGGGGATTAACCCTTGAACACAAGGATCGTCCGGGCGAAAATGATCCACGAAACTGGTCCCGCCTTTTTTCTTCTCTTACCGCGGCAATTTCGATGATTAACTCCGATCCCAGGCCTTGGATTACGCGGCGTCGCGGTCGTGCGCCGCTCAACGACGTCGAACCGCCGCGCCGCGCCGCGAGTCTAATTCTGAATTACTACTGCGATATGTTTTACTCTCGTGTGTTTGGATGAGAACGCAGAATGATAATGGTTTTATGTAAATACGACGAAGCTTCATTTACCTAAATAATATTTTAATTAACGCCCATTTATTAACATTCCAATTAGCTAAAATTTATTTCTAATTATATTATGTTGTTTCGTGTAATGAAATAATGGAAAGTTTATAGTATCCATTGAAATCAACGATCGCTCAATCAACGTCGCAGACTTCATCGTACACGAGCGCCCGAGGATCTTGACCGGAATCTNAAGAATAGAGGATGGATCCAGTTCTATTCGTACACCGCGAGCCCACGTAATCGCGGCGATATTTAACGGGATGCCGCTAAGTAATGGTCCCCTTAGAAGAACGCGATGCTGCGCATAACTTACGAATTACAAATTCAAGCGTTGCCGCGTGCGGCCCCGAGGCCTCTCGACTCTCCCATAAGCCACGATATTTCACGGCGGTGGACGCCGCCGGTTATGGGGTATCGCATCACCCCGCGGGGATAAATCGCCGTCAGAAAGATCTTTCATCAACTTTAATTCTTCTGATTCCCATCTCCTCTTCCCCCTTTCCCCGCGGGCTGCGCCGCGCCGCCGCCGCCAGCAGCGTGGACGATATCTCTGGGGATTAACCCTTGAACACAAGGATCGTCCGGGCGAAAATGATCCACGAAACTGGTCCCGCCTTTTTTCTTCTCTTACCGCGGCAATTTCGATGATTAACTCCGATCCCAGGCCTTGGATTACGCGGCGTCGCGGTCGTGCGCCGCTCAACGACGTCGAACCGCCGCGCCGCGCCGCGAGTCTAATTCTGAATTACTACTGCGATATGTTTTACTCTCGTGTGTTTGGATGAGAACGCAGAATGATAATGGTTTTATGTAAATACGACGAAGCTTCATTTACCTAAATAACGTTTTAATTAACGCCCATTTATTAACATTCCAATTAGCTAAAATTTATTTCTAATTATATTATGTTGTTTCGTGTAATGAAATAATGGAAAGTATATAGTATCCATTGAAATCAACGATCGCTCAATCAACGTCGCAGACTTCATCGTACACGAGCGCCCGAGGATCTTGACCGGAATCCCATCGAAATCAAGAATCCTTCCACGAACCAGACGAAATTAAAATGTCAGGAGCGTCAAGCCGGAGCCACGCGATCCCGGATGATTGTCGATAATTTTCAGGCTAGTCCCGGTCGTTGGATCATCTATCGTTTGTGAGGATATGGGATATACTTTTTCCAAGAAGGGGAGATTAGACGGTCGAACGACAGGCCGTTGGAACGTCTCTTAATCCCCCATAATCCGCGACTCGGTAAGCCACTGAAATTCGGCGCATCCCGTAGCGTAAATTCGGCCTACCTGATCCGTGAAAGTCTCTCTGTTTCTCAAATACGCGGTTGCAAACGGAAAACTGTTGTCGATGCAAAGTAATTGAAACATCAACGCATTTAAGGACAAAATATTTTCTTTCGGAGGATTCATATGTTTGGAAATAAATATGTGTATTCAGCATTGTGGTATGTATAATTCCAGTAAAACTGTTCTCGTGATTTAATCGGATTTTCACAGAGATTTCGGGTTTACTGCCTCTCAAATTATGACAAGCGGCGATTTAATAAAAAAATATGTATTTACGAAATTTTGTCGTCCAGAAATAGACATTTCTTAATCTCATATAAATGGAGTTATAAAATAACAGTACAAAAGCATTCTTTTACAAATTGAAATAATTATGATTGAAATATATGAGCCAACTTTTGAAAGAAATTCAGTTCTGACAGTTAATGCTATTCCCCACACGTATTTTAACTATAAGAAATTGCGAACTTTGTACTCGGCGCCGGACTAATGAAAAATTTCTGGTTCTTCAAAATGTAAATTGCTCCAATCCAGAAGCTCATCATCGGTATCCTCCGTCTCCCGACCGTGACGCTCTCTTCGTAAACTCTTTTCGCTGACGAATTTGTTTTCGCTCCGTCTCGTTCCGCGTACCACTTTCGGCACATAGATTTTTATGAATAATCGCAATCTGCCAGCGTAGAAGTTCATTCGACTGAGGAATGAACACCGCCCCGGGGTGGACGTATTAAAGAGTCGATTCTCGAGTCGCGGTCGTTTCAGCGAGACGGCTGCCGCTTGTTACACGCTGGCACCTGTATTTTGCAAGCTCGCGATTGTGCGAAACTCATTCGACATGCGGCGTGTTAAATTACGCCTCCAAACAGACTGGACGTTTATTACGGCCGTCTTAATGGGAAATTTTTCTGCGTCTGCTTCTTGGCGTCGTTAAGCGAGTTTCGCGGCTACAGTTATACGGGCCCAAGTTAGTATTAATAACGCAATTCCGAGTTTAGCGCGGAAAACTAGTCTTATGCCTCATGCCAATTAATCATTGTGACCGTTAAACGAGTGTGTAACGAAGAGGATAATAGATTTTTATCCCTTTTGTATAGACAAAACAACTAATAATTATTTTATTATACGAAACAAATAATGGGGCTTGAAAGCTTATCAAGACACATTTATGAATAACAATTTTTATACAATTTTAATCATACCATTAAGATCGAGTCTTTAAATTAATCTCAAATATTCGCCTTACAATTCCCTGCGGACACTCCTCATCTCGCCGGAGGCTCTTCCAGTGGAAGGTTACCCTTTACCTCGACCCGCACCCACCTGCACCCTGCGCGCGCACGCACGCATGCACGATGTAACGACGATGCAAATTGCGGGCGGTCCGGGACAAAAGTGTTTGCTCGCGCGATTTGCGGTCTGCCCGAAGAAAGATAAGGGACGAGAGAGAGAAAGGGTGAGAGAGCGAGCCGGATCCCGGAGGCAGCGGATTTCAATTACGAGTCTTCAGCGACTGACAGACGCACGCCGAGGTCGGCGCGGCGCGGCGGTAGCTCATTCGAAATTCGGTAGCTCGGCCGGAGCGCCTCACGGTAATGAAACATTCGCAGCACACCGCAAATTGCCCCTCGCCGTGCCACGGCAAGAAAGCAAATGTTTTCGACCGCCTACTTATATCTGTCCGTCGCGTCAATTCTCTTCTCCCGGGTACACGACTCTCCTCGGGTTCCTTTCCGGACGCGACGGCGGCGCAACGTCTGGCCGCTTTTTCCTTTTCACCGCCGCGTTCGCTCCTCTCGAAAGCTCGATCGCCCGCGTACGTACACGTCGCCTCCGCTCCGCGGCCGCAATCGTCCGCGCAATTATTGGTTTTCGTAGTGGGCAATTTTATACAACGAGGCCGGTGATACTTTTTTCGTCGCTTTCTATTACTGTCCCCAGGCTATGACGTAGTCTTCGTTGATTGCGAATGACAGCTTGAGTGCGTAGTGACATGTATGAATATATTAAGGTTCTCAATGTAATTTAGTCATTGTCTGAGCCTTGGAATTGTTAGGATTGAGAATTCACATGAGAACGTATCTTTCCCATTAAGTTACGATCTTCCGTTATGAAAAATGTGTCCAGATTGATCTCATTTTATTTCACTGTTGAAATATATCATTTTTTTTATTTACTCGTAACGAAAAAAAGGAGAATCGTCAATCGCAATTCCACGTGCCGTTCGTACATATTACGTATAGAGCATTAATTGCCTCAGACCTTCCGGTGGCAATTTTAAGAAATTGCTTCACGACTGGTCGGGTTTTTGGCAGTAGGAGGGGGTGGGGGGGGAGGGATTGGTCCACTTCAGAAAGCAATAACGTCGAAACCGCGAGCGTGACTCTCGTTTCCGCAGGATCGCTTTACCCGAAGCTATTACGTTCCCATGTGTTCATGGGAGAGCGCGTCGGTAGTGGTAGCGGTGTTATGGCAGCGATATGGCGGTCCGTAAGACCAGGTGGTACGGTGTAACATTGGAACAGCATTCCACGTTGCAACTGATGCGCAGCGTTGCGCAGTGGCCGCGCGCTCGCTCGCTTGCATTGCACACGACCCCCGTAAGACCGATGAACGTGATAGCGCGTCACGATGCTGAAGAAGAAGAGGAAGAAGAGGGAGCCAGGCCTCTATGCACGCGTATACGTTACCTCGAACATCTTAGCCCGGAATCTGCTTGAAAAAGCTGTACAGATCGTAGATTTTTATGCGCCGGGAGCTGTGTAGAAACAGATATTGACATGAAATGTTGCTCGTATCGGTAGAAATGTTGTAGGTGGATTTTCCAGATAAAGATCAGAAATTGAAGAGTAAACGCAAATAGAAATAAGATTGCCAATAAAAGTTGGTATCAGGTCTTGATGAAGGAAATTTCTAAATACAACTTGCAAAGATTGGAATAGCCTAATCACATAATGTTTATTAATCAACCTAAAATCACTAGAATTTTTTAATTAAATTCCATCGTGTCTTTGTGCTAATGAGTCCCGTTGGCCGCTGGTTTTAAAAGCCCTACGAAAGCCGTTCTTGCTGGAGGCCGACAGCTGAGGCAAGAAGCGCCATGAATCTCGAGGAGACCTAGTTCGAGGCGGAACAAGTACCGCGGGTAAATTTGACTGGTGGCTGCATTAATCGAATTTAACGACTGTCGACATACTCTCCCATGAGTGCAGCTGTTATACCATTACACCTCGGAGATAAAATCGAGTATCGACGCGACCCGACGTCTCCCTCTTATACATATAGAAAGGATATAATCAATCCTCTTTCTCCGAAATGAAAGTCGATTCTTATCCACTGGAGTATTCTTATCGAGTGACTCGGATAACCGTCCAGGATTTAGTCGGACCGTTCAGTCACGTACGATACTGACGTCTCATTTACGTCCAATCGTTCGTTACCTTCATTAATTTCCAATCAACGACACGTATCGGACGCTTTTTGTCCTGCTACACTACTCGTTAATTTCATCCATTTCAACGTAGCCGGGAAGAAGGAGGATAAGAACAACCGCTCGACATAAATTTTGCTAATTAAGTATCGCCACGTTGATGGAATACGAACTGTGGAGGAGAGCGTAAAGAAGGGGAAAAAGAGCGAAGATCGCGGAGGTAAGCGAAACAAACATGTATCGCGCGCGGTACATTGTCATCGGACTCAGCTGCGCGGTCACGGTCTCAGGATAATTGTACGATAAAATATTTGCGCTTTTTAGCGGGACAGGCCACACACGTGACGGTAAGCCGCGCGTTCTTCTACGAGCGGCAATTAGGGGTCCGTATCTGTGAGTATGCGAGCTAATTGTGAATTGGAGCCGTGGTTGGCGAGCCAGGGGGACCGCCCAGGCACAGCTGGGATCAGCATTCGTCAAATAATTGACAAATGAATTTAATTGCCGCCTCTGGTTCGTGCCGCTCGGACTACCGCTGCGCGTCTGTTTGATGAAATACTCCTGGCGTTAATTACCGTATGATTTAAGGACGCTCTAAGGCGTTTTGTATTTCGTATCTCGCAAACTTTTCAAGAAGTTTGTCTCATTAAGAAGAAATTGTTTTGTAATAATTGTAGAAATCGGAAAGACTGAAGACATAGTGTAATACCATCTTATAATTATCCTGAAGAGACTAGATGACTAAAAAATTACATTAAAATTAAATGATCTCTTTCGATATTTCCGTCCAGCTGAACCATTTTTACGGACGAAACGTATGGCAGTCCGAAAGGCATATTTTCTCGTCAAAAGTCGAGTCCAGGGAACGAGAAGAAGCACGAGGCCGAGGGGGCCATGAACGGTCCCCGTGTGGCCAGAGGACTTAAATTTAAGCTGTTCGTCTTCGGACGAACGACTTTCGAATCATTAGGATCTCCATAAACGGCGGATGGCCTAACGAAGCTTCCTTAAAATACGGGATG